>VUYV01000011.1:1349548-1394180 GCA_008711295.1 Anarhynchus alexandrinus | reverse complement strand
TATGACAGCTCCAGTTTTTCAGCAGAGAAGATTTTTTGATTCAATATCAAGCAAGTCTATCACAGGTCAGCTGAAGCATGGATTTGCTTTTAAAAAAAATGAGCAGAACTGCTTATTCATAAACAAGTGCCAACTCTATTTCAAATATCTTTAATATTTACCTTTACATGGCAGTGTTATGGGATGCTGGAAAAGTACCGTCCCCAGCCTGAAGATGTATAGCCTGCTTCTGGACTGCTGTCAGCCTCAATAACGAGAGTAGAAACAGAACACCTCAGTAAGGTGGTAGATCTTTGATGACCCTTCTCTTCCAACTCCTCATGTAAGTGGGTGATTTAAGTTGGACTCTGTTACAGAAAGATCTCCAAGGATCCAGATATGATGGCGATTGAATGGCCTTTTCTCTTCCTGATCAAAGAGTGAAGTCAAACTCTTTCTGTCTTTCAAGCAGTTGATTTTCCTCGGCTATCCACTACATGAATAAAAACCTTTGAAACAGCTGGGCCAAAAGGAAGTACATCTCACCTGTCAAGAGAGATGTGGCAAGAATAGGTCTGCAGGCTGCACAGGCTTTTAAGTGCTCATGAGCTTTTTGTGCAAGTATGAAAACATTATCCTCAGTTTCCAGATCAAACTGCCGCACAGAAAAATGCTATCTACATGAGGGAAATCAGACCTGCAGATTTTAAGAGAGAAGTCTCCCGTACCCTTTAAATTCGGGAGCAAACAAAAGAGCATTCAAAAATTCAGGGTTAACAGAATCACCGGTAAGAGCCTGTCTCCAAGGTTTGTGTCAGCAGTTCAGGGAAGATGTGTGGGTACAATCTCTAAGAGGTCTCAGGTTGTTTGGAGCATAGAAATCACTACTCATTTTCCACAGCAGATGCTTCTTGTTACTTAAGACAGAAGTCACCTGAGATCATTTTAGTTCTCTAAATGCTCATTGTCCAGTCCGAACTCATGGCACGCACTCCTGTTACACTCAATGCTGAAAGACAAGCAGCTCCAAAGTGGGCTCTCATGGCTGTTGGCATAGCGTCTGCAGCTGACTCCACGTCCAGCCTGCAACTAGCTAAATTTTACGTGCCCCAGTTGAATACAGACTAATACTAAACACTAAATGAAATATTTCTAAACAAAAACCACTAGCACTTCTGCATTGCAAAGCTATTGCTAGATATTTCTACCTGACAGTTACACTTCACAGGTTTCCCTGTTGTAGGATTACTACTTCAGCCAGCATCCCCCACATTAGGTGAAAGTTGAAACCAGTTGTACATCAGTGGAAGAGAGCAGCTTAAATACACAGTTTAGTCTAGCAACAATAGCACTTGAAGAGGAATAAAATTTTTTGAGGCCAAGAGCGAGCAAGACCCCAGCACAGGACAAGGAAACGGGCTCTTCTGGACTTCATCTCAGCTTGCCTTTCTCACAGCCTTGGACAATCCAGCAACATTGCAGCAAGAGTCGAGTCAATGAAATGTCAACATACACAAGCGAAGTTTGAGAAGAATTCCCAGCTCCCGCTGATGTTAGCAAGAAACTTCTCTTACAAGGTTAACTCTTACTTCAGCACATAACAGCACAGAGTGATATTAAGGCCTCATTACCTCAACTAGAAAGTTCTGATATGCCTTTTGCTTTGTAATCAACATAATGAGGACAATTACATTTACTTCATGCTTTTTAGGGAGCTGTGTAAAGTCATTAATTGCTCTTTACCATGAAGATGAGCACTGTTCTCTGCCAAGTTAGAGTACAACCATAAGGCCAAGCAGAAGCAGCATTATTTATTTAAAACAGCTGTAACTGATCAGAGTAGACTTAAAAAGGAAAGAACAATCTCCTGTTGGATTACTAAAATAGGTGCAATATACAAACATTTGCAGAAGAGAGAAAAAAAAGAATGGAAGACACTTAGAGAAAATATAGAAGCCAGTCCTGTTTTAAGTCAAAGACTACATACTTTGGAGAACTTGCCTCAATTCTAAGCCTTAATTCTTGCCTTAATTCTTCTCAATTCTTGCCTTAATTCTAATTCAAAGCTACAAGCTTTCCTGTCAAAGCTTAGTCCATCGAGTTTCCCTGTGCTTCTGTTCCACCTTCCACTCCAGGGAAGATGACAGCACTGCCTTTGTGTTATCCACACTATAGGGGAGAATAAAAACTATTATCCTGAATGCACGTGAACTTGGACACTCATTGCAATCTAGCTACGACTACCCACAACTCTGCATGAACTCATTTTCTTGCCAAAAAACTCAATGGTGAAGGTGCATCTTTGCTTTTCTTTTTTCCGAACACCGCGCAGTCCTGGAAGGAGTCATCTAACTGGTACCTGCAGAGCCCAGGACACAAAGCCTGGACCACAATCACAATGCAAAGAACAAATCCAAATAAGCGCTTTTTGTGCACCAGGACTTACTTAGAAGGTCCTCAAAACCCAAGTGCTTTGCATGAATGTTTCATTCAGAAACACTTAATTCAGCAGCAGCTAATAACACAGTAAGCTTAACTCTGAAAATTAGACAAAACTTTCTATTATCAAGTGATAAAATTACTTTTTGTCTCACTTTGCTCCCATCACCTTCTGTCTCTGCCAAGACCGAATCCCTTAGAAACATTTCTTATAAAAAGTATCCACTCTAAAATAATTCTCCCAAGGAATAATTACTAAAGCAAGAACTTCCGTCTATATTTAATTAAAGCTGAAAAAATCTTAGCATAATCAAAGGTAATTTAGACCTTCCACCAAGAATTTAGCACGTATTGCCAATGACAAATTTAAGGAAGCAGCCTGGGTTGGGTCCATCTTCTCAACAAATAGAAGTGTGTGGAACATTCTATTGTATTTCAAGAAAGTTTCAAGTGGGAAGCAGACTCAGCAATGTTTCATTCAGCCTCTTAACCTAATGAAGGCCTGATCTACAGCTCATGAGACAAAAATCATTCCAATAATCTTTGTGAGCTTTTTATCAGGCTCTTTGAAAAAGCAGTAATTTCTTTCTGTGCCGTACTTTCAGACTAGCAAGAGGGAAACCATCTCACCATCAGCATCAACAGTAGTTTATACTCTTTCAGTGAGGACTGGATTTCAAAGGATCTTTGTTCCTCACTTGAACTTCATATATCTTTGTGGAAAAACAGCTGCTGGTAATACTTGATATAAACATTGGGGCAAAAGGGGTAACTGACTTTAAAAATGCTGGTCTCTTCGTAAGGTGTAATAGCCAAGTGCCATAGAGAGGTTAGCCCTGTGTAACGTTGGTGGAAGGGATGATAATGGATGGAAGGAGGTGAAGTCATATTCAGAGCAACATGGACATAAGGTAGCTCACCAGCCCATCCTAGGGGCGAGCACTGCAGACCTCAGGAGAAGAGGACCTTAAGGCACAAGAACTACAAAGCTCAAGAGGCATTTTGGCATCCTTTCAAATTGAACCATTTTTACCACAAAATTGAATTTTGAGGGCATTTATTTCTAGCTATGTTTGGGGGGGCTTCCCCCCCCCCCTTTTTTTTTTTCCCCCCTTAAGCACTGCATATTTCTTTGGAAAGTTAGCACTTTTCACATACAGTAAAGGAACAAAACACACTTAAAAATGGCTTTGTCAAACATCCAGTCAGGGTCCCTCCATCACTGTGCTGAGTTCCCGACAGCTGCAATAGCGAGGCAGACCTGGTTCAAAACCATTTACTGAGCAGCACTCCTGAAATATGCACAAACACCTTTTTGCACATTTCCCCACATAATAAGTCCTTCTCCAGTAAGACAGAGCCCAACATGTGATGCATTCTCTGGGCTTACCGTTGTCAGCTCACTTATTTGCTGTTTTAGCATTATTCAGCACCTCACACTGCGCTGCCCTTTCTTACTGTGAAGTGCTGCTGGATTTGTACTGCAGTGCTATTTGGTTTCCATTTAAAAAAGAAGAAAGTGGGGGGTTCATTCTGGTTTTAAACAGACAGGCTGCTTGTGTCTTCAGAAAATGAATGCTTGAACACCTGCAGAAGCAAGAGTGCTATTTTCTTTTTAAATAGAAAAATAGATTTCAGGGTGGTTTTTTTTTTATTTTGGTTTTGTTGGATTTTATTTGGTGGTTGTTTCTTTTTTGTCGCCTCCGTAGCTCAGAAAGAGCATTCAGTGCTACAGTGGTGAATTCAATCGGTTGCCTCGCACGCAGGGTGGAGTGGGTGCAGAAGGGGAGAGCCAGGGAGTGAGGGACCGCTCACGACTCTGCCGGTAACCTGGGTACATCGCTTTCCCCGCACTGCACTGCTTTCCTTCATCTCATCTGGATGCAGGCCCTCTGGGATGGGTTGCCTGGACTGTGGATTTTCATCACCTAAAGGAATTGTTCCAGTTGTCTAATCTGATTCCCCCCAAGGAGTTTAAAGCCATCCCCTTGAGGTACAGCACAAACAATCTTTATTAATCTGTGGAAATCTCAGGGTTTGGATTCCTCCTCTGAAATTTCACCCACTCTGCTCATTCTTCCAGACCTTTTTGTTCCCTCTGTCCAAACATCCCTTTCCCTCTTCCTTCTGCAGACCACCCCCCTTCCACATGTCCCCTTAACAATCCCTTTATCTCCTGCACACGCCTGGGCCCCACACCCCTTCAGCTCCAAAAATTTATTTTGGTGGTTCTGTGTGGGCAGAAGTAGTGATATCTCCAACCCAGAGGCCCGTGGCAAGGCACAGCCAGGCCACGAGTCTCTGGAGATTGCACTCCCCCTGTACAGACTGCTCCCGTGTTATTGCCCACCATGGCTTCCTTTGAAATGGCTGCAGCAGCTCACCTGCAGCAAGCTGAAGCCCCATCTTAGACAGGAAAAGTGCACGTATCACAGACAGCATCTGCAGATCCCTTGTCACATGCAGTAGGTGATATTTATAGGCCAATTTTCCTTAGCAGTTGTTTTGTTGGTAACATTTTGTGAAGTAGGTTGTATTTTCCAGGTAAAAAAAACCCAACAAGCACAAATGCTGCTGTAGCACCACATTACATGCTTTGGATATAGGATTTGCAAGACAGCTGAAATGGTAACCTCTGCTCCTCAGCTATTCCATCGATTCAAGCTGTTAATGCTGCACACGCGTGAACAGAATCCAAAACTAAGGCCAAATCTGCCAGAGCCAAGCCAGCTCCCCATCAACAGAGGTGGGATTTGTAGCAGCTTAGGATCAACAATTTGAAGGTTTAGTTTGAGCGAGCAAGGTTTTGATTTGGAAGCACTGGAACTCTAGGGGACACGGCAGATTTTCAAACCAACCCCCCAAATCTTAGCTATTTAGTCTAGGAATGATCAGCACTTGTATTAAATTTGCGTGGCTATCCAGAGGCACAGATGTAGTCTTCCATATTCTGACCCATATGGTGATGTCTTCCACAGCCACCTAACAGCAGAGCTCCCTGCAGTGTGAAGTCTCAAGCCAAGCAACCCAGTTTCTGCTCCATGCCATGCACTGGCTCCTTAAACCACTCTTCTCCTTCCAAACCACCCCACACCATCTTTATAGGTATCCGCTGGAACACTGAATGCTCAAAACCAGATTCCGGATGGCACATACCTCCAGGGCTCCCAGTGAGCCTCTGACCACGCTAAGATTGCCACAGTGCTGGTACCTGTATGAAGATGTCTCCTGATGTGTGAGGCCATGTGGGCTAATACTGGTCCTGAAGGACCTTAGCAGTGGTCCTCTCCCAAGGGTACAATTCAGTCCCTGAATAGGACCAGGCCGACCAAGCTGAGCACTTTTACAAATACTAAGTTCATATGAAGATACACACATAGTAAATAAGCACCCTGTTCTGTTCCTAAATACTGTTGAGTCCCAACATACTTCAAGGCTGGGTCATAGCCTTTTGCCATGGACAGAAAACTGAGGCACAAAGACAAACCAGCTTGTCTTCTGCCATCAGACATGCATAACTAACTTAGGTCCTCTGAGCACTACAATAAAGCTCTATCCAGTTGGAACCATTGAGAAGAAAGCATATACTCCAGGAAAAAAGTGGTTTTCAGGTATGGGGTGTTTCTTCTACCAGAGTGCAGCAGAAGCTTTACCATGAGTGGCAGACTTTCTTACAACTGACCTTCATTTCTTTATTTAGAATATTGCTGACTAATTAGTGGTTTGTTTTTTAACTCAACTGGCTGAGGTTTTAATTATTTTGTATACTGTGTCCAGAAGTGCCCATCTCTAGAAAATGCAGCATCACTTCAATTTTCCAGGAGGATTTATTTTAATAACAAAACAGAGCACTTCATTTCCCCCATCTTGGGCGGGATGAGCCATCCTATTGTCTATCTCAAGCTGGCACAATAAAGAAAATGAAAGCTGGCCAGACACTTAACCCGATACCACATTCCACGAGATACCTATAAGCTCTCCATAATATTTCCCTTCCCTGTGTGCAAGGTCCCACACAGCAGCTGCATGATGAGTCCATGACAGAGTGGTGGGCCACCTGGTAATCAAGAGTCTGCGGCAAGGCCAGACTTTTATTAAAACCTATTGCTTTATGTCAAGTTTCTACGACACGTCTGTGGGTTTTTTCCCCGCAATAGATTAGCTGCTCCAGTTACAGCAGGTCAGCAGATCCCAGCTGCCCAGCTAATGGCAGTTCTGTGCTGAAATGCACGAGGCTGAGGTCTGGCCGATTCAGACAAATTCAGCCCATCCCAAAAGATTTCACTGCAGGACCATTACACCTGCTGAAAAGGGTCCCAACTCAGGGGGCAGCTGAAAGGAGCAATGCAGGGAAGACTCAGCAGCAGGGGGAAGACCAAGCTCACCAGGAGCATCTGAGAGCCATGGGGCAGTCAAGCTCCCCACTCCCTGCTGACCCCCGGCACAGCAGCACACACGGGCATGACGCAGTGCCCTTGGAGCCTCAGTGCAGCTCTAGATATCAACCTCTGAGTGCTGTTCTCCTCTCCAGGATGCAGTGCAGGACTCATCCCTGCAGGCAGACCCAAGCAGGTAAACTTGTACTGAACCACACCGAGATCGCCAGCCTGGGCAACCTCTGCTCCACAAGCTATTTTCTTAGGACAGACACACCAGTCAATGTCTGCTTCCCACTGCCAGAAGTCCACTGTTTTGTAGGGTAACCACCCTCTGATTAAGGTGACCTGGAAGATAAGACCATTTACCACGTGGGAAAAACTGGTTTGCCTGGGAAGAACAAGTCAGGCACTGTCACAGGGAGAGATCCGACCTCTCCCAACTTCCTTCCCTGCAAAGTAAAAACACAGGGTTCTTCTCAGACAGGCTCAAAGCAATCTCACTCACAGCACAGAGCACTGAGATTAAACACAATGACCAAATTATCTGCAGATAACCTGCATCACCCCAGACTGCAGACTGGGGCTACATCTCCCCAGCACCATCAGCTCAGAGGTACATTTCCAAACCAGGATTCCTGCATTAAGCCAAGTTCAGCAATTACGTTAACAAAAACAGACAATCTAAAGGCTACTGAATTTGGAGAAAATAAAATCTCAGGTGGATGCACAGCTCTGAGCACAGTGGAGACCTGTTCTGAGGCTTCTGGTTATTTCTCCGACACAAATAACGCTGCCAAATGCAGCTATTCCTGCTCTGGCTATAACCAAATTAATACAAAGCACTTTCTGCTGCTTCCAAGACAGAGACATTGCAAGCAAGTCAGAAGGGAAACTTTTCTGCCAAGTTACTGGGTTCATTTACAGGGAAAACTTTTTTCCCCATTCATCTTTGCAGACTTGGTGGGCAATCTGGCACTCTGCAATCCAGCTGTCCAGCCGGCAGAGCCAAGGGGAAGCTCAGCAATAAGACAGCAAAGGGATTTAATAACCAATTGCAAAATGCTTCTACCAACTAAAAGCCTGCCCCTTAAATGGCTTGAAACATTTTTCATGTGCAGCTTCAATCCAGGAAATTAATCAAAACAACACAAACAAAAGGAGATTCAGCTTCTGAACAGTAATACAAATACATGCAGGCAATCCAAATAATTCTTGCTGCTTTAATTCCCTGAAGACGCAACTGCATATATTACACAAAGCTTAGATATCAAAAGTCCGTGTTTCCAAGCAATGAAATTGCTGCCATAAACATCCCTGGATCCATTTTTAGTACTACTCTAAATAGCCTGCCTCTGTCTTGTGTTGCTGTCAGGTTTCCAGCATTTTTGTGAGCATCTTGAAGCTATTTCACCTCTCCCCTTACCTGGGGCATCACTCAGGACTCCTCGCTGTCAACAGCCAGGGCCGTGTCCCCAGCACACCTTGGTCACCCTGCCCACATTAGCTCCCACCTCGCTTCCCTTTACGTCCTTCATGGCTTTACTTGCAACCACGAGTACATTCCAAGTATAAACTACCCTTTGTCTTGCATCGACCACGTTGGGTCCTTGTTTTAAGTCCTGAACACTTCTTCAATGTAAATACCAGTGCAAGCCTATGCCGTGCTTCTGGCATTTCTGAAGTGTTCATTAGCATGGTGTCCAGATATTAAGCAGTTAAGGAGCTGTTCTAACCTTCCTCATTGTGTACTTTGAGCCTCATTAAAGCAAAATCCTTTCCTAAGACACTTTTTGTGATTGACTGCTCTTCAAATATTTGAAGAAAATTACAAACTAGTTGGGAATTTTGTGTCAGAATAATTTTCAGGTGGAACCACTCTTAAAATGAGTTTTCCAGAGATCATTTTCAGATCCTCTTCCTTCTCTCCTTTCTGCATCTAAAAGAGATTTTCTACCAGGGAAAAAAAAAATAAAAATCAAACCAATACCTGCCTAGTGAAGCTAACAAGTGGCATCCAAGCAGGCTAATGGAAGTAGAGTGTCCCAATTTCTTCCTCTCACCTATACAACCTCCTTTCTTTTAAGTACACTCATGACTTTCTCTATGGAGGTGGCCCAACCTGCCTCCATCTCCGGCAACTCAGTTGGAAGGCTCTTCTTGGCCCCACTTTATCTGTAGACAGTCTGGGAACAGGGCACGAAGCTTCTAAGCAAGACAGCTATATTTCATTTCATTTGTCCCCCAAATTTTTTAACCCTTTGGAAAAAAACCTTTTTGCATACTGCTAATTATTTTAATATTCATAGAATCATAGAATGGTTTAGGTTGGAAAGGACCTTGAAGATCATTGAGTTCCAACCCCCCTGCCACTAGACCAGGTTGCCCAAGGCCACGTCCAGCCTGGCCTTGAACACCTCCAGGGATGGGGCCTCCACAACCTCTCTGGGCAACCTGTTCCAGTGCCTTACCACCCTCAAAGTGAAAAACTTCTTCTTAATGTTCAATCTAAACCTGCCCTCTTCCAGTTTGAAGCCATTCTCCCTCGTCCTATCACTACATGCCCTAGTAAAAAGTCCTCCCCCAGCTCTCCTGTAGGCCCCCTTTAGGTACTGGAAGGCCTCAATAAGATCTCCCCGGAGCCTTCTCTTCTCCAGGCTGAACAGCCCCAACTTTCATATTAATGAAAGAAACGCCAGCCAGCTCTACTGGCAACTGATCCCAAGCAGTTCACATATTGGCTTGTTTAGGATATTATCAATACCGCACACAAACCAATCGTCAGGTCTTCTGCTCAGTAATCACATTCTGCATTAGCTTACAGGAGCTTTTCAAGTCAGAGGCCATCAGCAGCTACATCAGAATACTGAAGTGTTATTGTGCTGTTTTCTATAACCTCCCACAAGAGAGAACTTCGCCTTCTCAGTAAAATGCTTTCCTGTTCTACACTTTTGACCAATGTGATTTTCTAAATGAAAGCATTGACACTACATATCCATAAAGACAGTGTATTTAAATATGAAAAAGCTGAGCAGGTACAAATTCCCAGTCAGCAACTCAGCCAGTAGGCGCATTATTATTAACCACATTTTTCTTTCAAGGAATGAACCCCTCAGTCCTGCAAAGAGTTCAAGCAGACTTAAGTAGCTCCATTCAGTCAATGAGATCCCACAATATTTACCTCTTTTCGCAACTCAACCTTTACTCTAGGCATCCCAAAAGAATTTTAAAACTTCTTTTGTCCAGACATGTAAGTCCTCCTTTATCCAAGTAGTCCTTCTTGCATCTCTATTCTCTAAAATTGCAATTACTTCTTGAGCGAAGATTAGCAGAATTTAACTGGCTCAGTGAAAGAATCAGTTTTCCACCACTGATGCAAAGCAGCAGTTTAACAGTGAGGATCAACAACACAAGAAGCTGGCATCAAAAAAAAAAAAAAAGAATGAAAAGCATGGCATATAAATTCAGCTGGAAAAGGGAAAACAAACAAATATTGAAAACAAGTTGGGTCAAAGAGGCTGACTTTGGGTGATCTCACGCAGATTACACACAGAAGAAAAGGCAAGACTACACTGTCAGTAAACAGCTACTTTAGCTTTCAATTAACTGCCTATTCATTGCTCATTTTCTCTGCAGCTGCAAGCCCAAAAGCCAGACTCTGCATCTGCAGTGCGATTCCTGCACCCACGGATTCCTCCACCGGCAAGTGATGTTCCTTTGCATTTACACCCTACAGTGGGTTTATTCCCAGCCGCAGCTGAGCAGCACCCAAGGAGACAGAAATGCAGCTCAGAGGAGTTTCTCACTGCGCTTCATCCCGACTATGACTGTAACAGGGAGAAAGTGTGAACTCCTGAGGTGACTTGCTAACGAGCTCAACCACAGCAGGAACACTGCCTAAAGGCTGCAGATGTAGCGATATGTGTATTCGCACACAATCAGAGGGCACCAGACATGCTCCCCATTCCCTGATCCCCATCCCAAGCCCTCTCTTCAGCCACCCTTCTTTGGGGTGAGCAATTCCCCAACTGCTCTCCTAGACTTGCACTGCATTCACCAGCCTAATTTAAAGGGGGGTGTCAAGGTGCATCTGCGTTATCTCCAGCCTGTGGGAGTTCTAGAAGGCAGTGTGCACAAAAGCTGGAACAGCTGAAAATCCTACAAGCCTCCTCCCAATCAGGCAGCCTGTCAGCAGGAAGGAATTACAGCAAGGGGAGTTGCAGCAGAGCTATCAACAGAAGAGACCTGGGCTCTGCTAACTGGTTTTGACAGGCTCTCCTTTGCCTTAAGCACTGAGGAAAATCCATAAACCACACAGGAATGTGTCTGGATGCAAAAGGAATGATTGAAAAGGAGAAAGGGATATGGGCTTCCTTAGGACCGCATCACACTAGAGCAGATAAGCGAAGCGTCCAAGTGATTCAGGAGCCTTGATGGCAACTCCTCTTCTAACAGCGCCCAAGTTTGGCACTTGAACTCCACTGCCTGTCTCAGCTCCTCCAGCATTTCTAAGCAATAGGTCTGTGCTGTCATACTCTGGTTTCCACACGCTTTCCAAAGCAAGCGAGGCTTTTGCAAGCTGTCCTCTAAGTTTGCAGGTGAATGTGTGTGCAAGCCGCCCCTCCTGCTGCACCGCTTGAACCTACCGGCTGACTTGGACCAAGTTTTACAGCTGCAGTAACACAGAAAAAATCTCTCTAAAAAGCCAGGCAGCTAGGCAGAAAAGAGACATCCAAGAAACGTCCCCTGGGAGTGCCCTTTCTACAGGAGAGGCCAAGCTTACCTCTTATTGAACACCTGTGAATCCTGGAAAGAGAATTAGAAAGAGAAAGAAAACCCTCATGAAGTCCTGGCCCAGGGGGAAAGTTTCAATCAGAGCCGGCAATGAACCACAAGACAGAGCCATTGGAAACCAAGCTCCATTACTTCTACCGCTCACAGAACTACTTGTTTAAAGTATCTCTTACCTGAAGATCTCAGCAATTTAATTAAGTAAATGGCCCTCAGAGGTAGGTAAGTATCATGATGCTTATGTTACAGATGGCTTGCACTGAAGCACTGAGCAGTTAATTGAGTTTCCCCATGACCACGCAGGAGGCACGGCACGGGAACCCACGAGTCCTGCCTTTCTGGTCTTTTCCTCTAACTAATAAAGGCAGTCAATTTGATTCACATTTGCAGGTCTTTACAGCAGTCCCACAGTACAAAACTCAAATAGCCCCATCTGCACAGGAGGCCAGTTGGCACGCTGTGGTGCAACTGCCAAGTCCTGCCTTGTCCTGAACCTCGTCCCACTTTGGCTCAATCTGAAGACTGCCATGTCTCACAGCGAGTTTGCTCAGCTGTTCCTCTGCTTTGGTTTTGCATGAAGGACCACGGCCACATCTAGGTTAGGCTTTATAGCTGGGTGCAAGAGAAGTTGTCAACATCGGGCACTCAGCAGCTCACCCACCTCTGACGGTGAAGCCCGTGTCTGGCAGGCTACCTTCAGCCGTCCCAGCGCTCAGGGTCTGGAAAGCAGCCTCCAGGGCCAGCCTTTCTGACTCGCTGTGCATATGGGCAGCCACTCTGGCCTTGGATGCAGTCCCGAAACTCAGAGCAGATGGAGTTCCTCCTGCAGATGTCCAGGAAAGCGGTAACAAAAGCTTGTCCATCTTTCAATCAGCTGTCCCGGATAATTAGGACTTCATTTTCATTTTAAATAATTCCATCACGGCAGGTCTATTTATTGCCAAATTGTGTTTTTCTTTTCAGTTTCCAGCCCCGTGATTTTTCTCAAGCTTCAAAGCACTCAAAGCTGAGATTTACCTGAAGTCAGAGTGTTGCTTCCCAGCTGGCTAGAGGTGGGTGGATAGCACCTTTGAGACCAAAAATGAAAACATAAGAGAATGAAAAAATAAAACAGATCCTCCCATTCCTAACTTTACATCTCCCAGTGCTATAAAAGATGTTAAATGTTAGTCACGATCTGCCTCTCCTAGCAGCTGGAAAGCTGGATTGCACATAACTAAAACAAGACGTGAGATATGTCTTCCATGGAATAATTTCAGTCCTCATGAGAAATCAGAACTATGGAAGGACACACCTCCAGCTATGAAATCTATTGTTCATTAGAATAGTACTGCTGGTAACATCATTACGGTTAAATAATAGTTTTAGCAAAGAAAACAGCAAGGTATACAAATAGCTAAGGGATGAAATCAAAGAAAGGAAAGGGTCTGTGTATTGAGCAAATATGGGAGTGTGTCAAATTATAAAGATGAAACAGATCAGAGAGCATAAATGAAAAAAGACATTTTGATTCTATTAGACTGCATAAATTTGTCACTAAAAATGAAGTAATCTATAGCTGGACTAGGCAAACTATGGGATGACTGACAGCAGAGAACAGGCTCTTGTTGAGCTATTTAAATATTTGTGCTCTGTGAGGCTATAAAGCTTCTGCAGCCCACCACAGAAATTAACTGCTGGGTTCCAACCCTGCACACAGATCTGGAGCTAGAGACATGTCCATTTACCCAAAGGCAAAGCAGAGCAGATCAAGGTTCATTATCTGGTCCCATGACAGTATGTGGGGTTCTTCTGATGGGGAAAGCCTATATCTAATGCTGTAGCAGGGCAAATGCAGCATGCAGGTGTTAAAAAAAAAAAAGAAAAAGAAACACATCAAGCCCATTCTCAGCCTGGTATGGTTATTTTTTATTAAAGTATTAATAAAAATTAATTACAAAGTAATAAAACCCCAGTTGGATAAACCCTAGTTAACACATCCACAGAGCTTTAACACTACTGAAGTGAATTTTTTTTCAGTCTAATGCACAGCTTCAATTGAGCATGAGGGATGATGGTTTCTCTGCAGCTAATCCTCACCTAGCTCAGTCATTCAGAAGGGGAAAAGTGTTTTTTAACTTATCAAAGGTAGAATTTTACAGCATCTTTGAAAAAGGAAGGAAGCACATGCAGTGTCACTTCCAAGCATTGTCAGTAACAAATGGATGCAAAGGAGAATTTCTTATTATGTTGAAGCAAATACATAATCACATTGAGTAGCTGCTGCTTAAGACTCAGACATCTCCTGGATTATCAAATTTGTTCTTAAAGACATCCTGTTCAAGAGGAGAAAAGGGGTGAATAAGAAAACCTCCCTAGACTGGAATCAGCTCTGAGCATTTCAACATTTCAGTCAGAGCTGTTAAGAGGGGTCTTTTGTTTTTTATTAAACCATGCTTGTGCTTCAAATGGTGGCAACTTGCTAAGTGCTCAAAGAACCCAATCTTCTGCATCAGGGTGCCTGAAGGCAACCTCATCTTCTGGACACATGTAACATGGCCAAGTCCAGGAACCGTGCTGTGTTTACGACCTGGCTCCTTGTAACAAGAGCCCAAATTCTCAACAGAGGCTAGGGTCTGCCTGGCTGGGGAGCAGTTCTTTGAGGAGGTCCGGGGGTCCTGGCAGACAGTGAGCAGCGCACAACCCAGCCCTGCACCCCAGCAGACGCCCAGCGTGTAGGATTGGCAGCCCAGCCAGCGCTTGAGGGAAGCGCTTATTCCCTCTGCTCAGCACTTGTTAGGTAACAGCGTACTGGTTTTGGACCTCCAGTGCAGAGAAGCCTTGGATAAAGTGGAGCAAGCTCAGGGCAGAGCTATTTGGACAGTGGGGCTGGAGCACCTCTACAGAAAGGCTCCAGGAGCAGGCCCTACTCAGCCTGGAGAGGAGATGGCTTTGGGGGGCCCAAGAGTCACCTCTAGATCCAAGAGGGAGCTCATCAAGAAGAGAAGGCAGGCGCGTCACAGCAGGACATGATGGGATGACCAGAGAACAGGCATAAGTTGAAACGCAAGAGGTTCAGCCTGGACACAAGGGAAAAGCATTTCCCCCTGTGAGGACAGCCAGGCAGTGGGACAGGCTGACCAGGGAAATTATGTAGTCTCCATCTGGGGAGGTTTTCAAGATCCGACTGGGAACCACTCGGATCTACCTTGCTGGACCTCAAACTGTCCCTGCTTTGAGCAGATTACACTTGAGCTTTCCTGAAGTTCCTCCCACTCCAAATTTGGAATATTTTGGAGCACTCTGCTGCTAAGCAGGCAGTCCAAGTTCAAACGTGTGAGCATAAGACAAACTTCGGGGCCTCTCTTGGGTTGTGTATGTAGGCTGGTGGCTTAACTCATGAACTTCTGGCTATTCTTTAGGCCTGAACAAGCAGGCATGCATGCATTTGTATCCACACAGCAGAAGGGGAAGTCATTTCATGTGTAGGTTTTTTCCATTTTAGCATAGCTGGAACTATGGCATGTTTTGCTCAGTACAGTGCAGGAGTGAGCCTGCAGCACTGAAGGCCACACTTGTATCTGCTTGTAACAAGGACCAGCCCTTGCATTAGCCTACCTTGTCTTTGTTCCACCTGGTCCACAGATGCTCAAGCCATTCTCTGGGATTTGTTTTTCCATGAATCCCAGAGTGTGGCGTATCATGAGATAATTTGGCTTAGATTCCAGACCAATTTTGTGATTAGATGAGTGCTTATCACTCCGCTCAATCATACAAAATGCAAAACTCAAAGGATGTCAGCCCACAATGACAGGTAACTTTGAAGTAGAATTGATCATCTGGACTATCAACACCAGTATACTAGTAACTACACAGACACATCACAATCGTAGCTTGTGTTTCATTTCAAAGTGACACCAGCAGCATCAGAATTGGCCAATCAGTGCAAAGGAAATAAAACTAAGTTAGCTGGAGACAGCACTCCTCCTCCTCTGGAGTGAAGCAAGGGAAAACCCAGCAGTCCTTACCCCAAGATGCTCCGAATCATCTGCTTCTACTGATAATTCAAGAGTAGTGAAAAATCTCAAGTCAACCTTTTTCCTTATTAGTCAACTGCTCATACGTTACTTCAGTTCTTCAGCTCAGTCCTTTCCCTGTCACAATCCTTAATTCCCCTCTCCAGCATCACCTGAGCAGCCTGCTGTAAGTCCAGCTGCCATGGTCACGCTGATGGCTCTTAACACCGGAGGATGGAAAGCACACAAACCACATCATATTCCTTGCCTCCACTACAAGTCTCTGCTTTCTTCATTTCTGCCTCTCAGTCCTTCACTGAATGTGGGAAGAAAAATAAAACTAAGCCATCAGGACCTTCGTGCAATTCATGTTGATCACAAAGAACTGACCTCCCACAGAGCTCAGCTGCTCCGTAGCTGGAGGCCTGCGCTCCTTTCTGCCTATTTCATTTTGATAGACCAAGACTCCCCAGAGTTTTACTAACATATTTATGCACCAGGTGGGTTATCCCAACAGCCACCAATAAATCTTATTATCTTTCCTCCACAAGTCTTGATAGCACCGAGTGATTGATGCACTAAAACTTGGTATAAACATGGAGATAAACATCTGCCATTCCTTTCCTTCCTTGTCTTTACAGCACCAGCAGTTTAGAAGTGACAACCCATTGTTTCACTTTTAGCACAGCTGTTCTAAAGCTGCCTGAATAACAACAGAGGCTATGCAGGAACATTAATCTTTACTTCTTGGGGGAAATAATGGCTTTACAGCTCATCCCCCATCACAGCCCCCCCTTCTTTTTAAAGGAAAGTGCATGGATAACATTCTTAAAATTGGGGATAATAGATGCCTAACAGCAGCATCTAAAGCAGTGGTACCCAACTTCTGATGCAGTAGGTTGGTACACATGAGACTGAGGCCCCATAAAGTAGTCATGCCCTCCTTGAGGAGAAGGAAAAGATTCAGCCAGTCCAGAGTATTTTGTGCTCTGTATTTTTTACCTACCAATCAGCAAAGTATGCAGACCACTGACCCAGAGACTCCACAGGAAACATAGCACATCCCATGGAAAGCTGCTTCCTCAAAGAGCTGGCAGTACAAATAGGTATCAGTGGAGCAACTTGCTAGAGGTTTCCCAGCAGGGTCAGCAAGCTATGAACCAAACCAGGTGCCCTAATTCCATTCGTGGTAGAAACCGAGAGATATCAGTTCCCCCAGAATATAGCCTCCTCCTGAAATTCATGGTCACTTGGGTCTGCTAGACTAGAAATTACCTTGCAGAGAAAAAAACCCAACAACCTGAAGAATAATGAGAGCTATTGTTTCAAATCCGAGCACTTGTGCAGCTTTTCCCCTGCTATTGAGATTGTCTTCAACAGTTGCTTAGACTCTGCCCAACCCTGGGAATGGGCAGGACTGAACATCCCTCCCCGCATCCCCAATACTGCTCATGCTTAGGAAAAACTGCTTGTGTACACATACATATAGTCCTTCAATGTCCTTTCTCAGTTGACTTTCTTTGGTCTACAACACATGACAAAAGACACCCATCTATTGAAGTGAACTCAAAACATAAGAGAACGCACAGTGAGCAGTAAAGATTAGTTTTGAGAAAGGATCAAAAAAAGATATATTGTGCCAGCACTGCTCTCCATAGGATTCAAAAACCTGAAGCAGAGTAAGGAACTCCAGTGTGCTGGCTGCGGGATAAGCCTCGGCTGAAAATATATCCCAGCTTGAAAAATTAATTTGTTTGATTCCAAACAGGAACACTATGATGGGACAGGAAATTGAACCAAAGCATCCCAAGTTCCAGCGGTGGGAGGCATCAACCATTAATCAATCTTCTGACTCAAAGGACAAACAAAAAAGTAGAAATTAAGTGAAGTATCAATATCACTTTCCCTTCTGATAGTCCCCTTTGTTATTAGTAATGAGAGTTGGTCAGAAAACCTATAGCTTTCTTTCTCAGGAAAACACATCATAGAGAAAAATAATCCCTCTCTGAAAATGTTTATTGAAATTTCTTGATTGAATTTTGATTTATTTGATTTCTAGACTGAGTTTTCCTTTGACTTCATTTGAAAAAAGAATGTTTCTTTACATTTCATTTCAAAACAGCATTTAGAGTATATGTGGAGAGCACAGCAAAGAAAGGGAAATAGCCAAAATAGCCAAAACAGGAGTCTTAGCCAAAATAAAACAAAGGAAATAGTGTTTAACTGTTTGTTTCATTTCACATGACTACATACAATGCTGTCAAAACAAACATGATTTTGCAGCAAATGTTCTCTCACTTCCCAAAAGTAAGTATTAGCACTTGAAATATTTAATATTGGAAGAAATTCATTTAATAATTTTGTGAATCCTTAAAAATAATTAAAACAGTAATTCATCAGTTCCGCATGGTTTAAAGGAAAGCAGATGTCCAGTATGCCACATTAGTTTATCACACTGGAGAATGAACTGTGAAGCCAATAGGAATTTATTTGCTAAGCACCATCACCACAAATTTGCCTCCCCTTTTACCTTGGCGATAAGTTAAATATAGTAAATTGAGGAGATTTAGTATATTGAGTGCACCGAAGTACACAGGAGGGCGAAGCATGGATGTAGGATGTAGATTCACTACACCTGGCTGGCAACTTGGCCAAAGTCAGAGGTGCATCAGGACAGCAGGGGATGGTGTTGCATCGTGGTAAAATTCATCTCCGCTTTTCCTCTACCATTTTAGGGCCACAAAACCCACAGGTATTTGCTGTAAACTAGAGCAATCACCAGAAAAATGTGCCAGGATCTGGAGGGAGTATGAGCTCCTCTCCCACCGTAACGGAGACGGATGACTGCTGGTAAGAAGCCAGCACAAGGCAGTGTTACCCAACCTATCACTCAGCATCGTCTGTAATAAAATAAAACCAGGCATTACAGAAACCCCAAAGAAACTTATTTTAAAAACACCACATAAGAGATTCTCATCCTGAAGTGTTTATTTCTATTTAGCTGTTTTTCCGTTTTGCTCAGTTCCCACCACAGACCCTGGAGCAGCAGGGAGAAAGCACTTAAACTGTCAACTCTGATGTGCTGCGCCACACTTACACCTACGAGAGCCACAGGGGCGCACAGCTTGCTGACAACCTCAACAGAAACAAACGGGGCA
This sequence comes from Anarhynchus alexandrinus, assembly GCA_008711295.1. Classification (NCBI taxonomy): domain Eukaryota; kingdom Metazoa; phylum Chordata; class Aves; order Charadriiformes; family Charadriidae; genus Anarhynchus; species Anarhynchus alexandrinus. The sequence continues at coordinate 1,375,442 of VUYV01000011.1, read as the reverse complement.
CCTGAGCTGCTGGGTTTAAGGCACTGGTGGCTTCGGGGTCATTTCAGCAAGACCCAGTGGGTTTGCTTTGGCATCTGAAATAGAAGAGCTTGCCCGGTGCGTCCTCTCCCAGAGTAATCATCCACAGCATTAGCAGAAAGTCAAACACTTCACTATTCCAGCCCAACACAGCATTTTAATCTATTAGTGGAAAATGAGATGCCTCCATCCATATTACAAGAGCGCACGCACTCCCCTGCCTATATATAAAGCCCTTTCATTTTATGATCAGTACAATAGTTCTGTGATAGAGTAGGCTATAATATTTTATTAATGTTAAACTTTTCCACCTGGGAATCTATACAAATCACTGTAATTTTGTCTCACTAATGTTTGTTATCAATCTTCTCTTCTCAATAAAATGGGAGCAAAATATTGCAGAAGTCCCTCTCAGAATTTATCCTTTCTTTTTTTTTTTATTTTTTTATTTTTCACCCTTCTCTCTTCCCCCTCTTGTCTGGGCTTCTGTCCAAAGTCACAGTGAGTTGCGAATAGGATGTTCAGAAAGTATTTTATAATTCTTTAATCACCACACTTTGACACACTTTAGTCATTTGGGCCGGAGCATTTTGATATAAGCAGATCCCGTGTAGAGACAGAATCAGGTCAGCGAGGCAATTAATCATCTCCGCATTTACACTCTCAGCAAAACAATACAAAAACAAAAGAATGGATAGAGAAGAAGGGAGGAGGGCCACCGTAACTGCGCTCTGATGGGCAAATAATTGGCTTGGCTTTGCTTCTGCAGTCACAGCGGAAAGGTGCACAGCTCACATTTATTAATATACTTGCACAGGCAGCCTCTGGGAACACACAGCGCCGGGATGTGGGTGGCTCGCAGTGTCCACTAGCATTTCGACAGCAGATTGCCACAATTTTCTGCGCTTCGCTCTTCTCCTTGCATTGATAGGGGCTTTGTATCCTAAAACAGGGAGTTTGATACCTCAGCTTGTAAATACCGTGTAGTGCCTAAGGCTTGATAACTACAGTTTTGTGCGAGTGTTTCAACAAACTCGACGGGAAAAGTAACAGTACTGACTCGTGTGTGCTGGTTTTCCACAGAATGGCTGTGTAGACTACCCCACAAGTGCTCCCCTACGTTCATCTACATGGGAAAATTTCATCAGCGGTTTTGGTTTTAAAATTCTTATTAATAGTGCCCCTCTAACTACCCTGTTGATCTGGTTTTCTATGAGAAATACGTACAAGCAGCTTTCACGGCAGCACGAGCAGGCTGCCCAAAATGTCTTGCAAACGGTCTTGAAATTAAATCCCACCAAAAGACATACTACCTTCTCCCTTTCCATTCTAGTACCTCTGGGAAAGAGATCTTCTTGCATCCAGGAGTAAACTGAGGCACAGAAAGGATATGTGCACGGGAACTGGGGAATTCGGCAGCACCATTGACCTTTTTGCTGCTCGGCCACTCAGCTGAGCAACACCCCCAGAAGCAGAATAAACTCACCAACACAAAACTTACGGTGAGACAGAGATCTATCCCGCACAAGGTAGATCTAAACAGCATATGAGCAAGTCCAGGGGTGATTATTCCCCCCCAATTCAGGCGGCCTTGAGCATGCTCAGTGCTCCTGGAATGTGTAACTTTGACTAGACATTGAAATGAAAGGATGACAGGGTATGAAATTTGGGGATCAGTTCTCATGATGCCTATCTTCCACATGGCAACAGCTTTCCTCAGCCAAACACTTGCAGGAAAGCACTTTCCCCAAACATTGTCCTTCTCCTGTCCTCACAAAACACATTCACACACTGATTTACGGGAATCTAAAAATTATCCTTGAGGAAATCTTCCTGAGACCAAATATTTACGAGGTAGCTTCTGATTTCAGGATACCTGCTCTGACATGCACCGGCCTGGGTATTTGTACAGAACATCACACCCAGAGCACTGTGCAAACTTCAATCTGAAGACTTGGGGAAAACTCAGAAATCACTTTTCACCACTCCGTATGGCCATTCAGAAAGTTTACTGAGCAACGCATTCCTCTCTTCGCTGCATTCCTCTCTTCCAGCCCCACGGATCAAAGAGCGAAGAAAGGAGCTCTCCCCAGTGCCACCGCTGCCCTGGTACTGCCAGTAGGAAGTTCAGTCAGTGAAGAATTACTTGCGCAGAGCCAAGATCAATAAAGCTATAGCGTGGCAGAGGCAGCTCAGGCAGGCTCACAGGGGGCATAACTAGGAGTGATGGGCTGAAATTAAGCAGAAGGAAAATTTTGGCTGAATAGCAAGAGAAATTTGCTTTGCTAATGGGTCAATCAATTAGACCGAACACACACCTCTCAAGGGAAGCACGCAGGGAAACCTGTCACTAGCATCACTTAAAACTGGAGTGAAGGAGCTCTGGAGGTTGTCACTGCATAAGCAATTCTGCAGTTTGCATTTCAGGAGCACTGCAATTCCCTCTAGCCCGTGGGATCAAAGCCGAAGCTGTCCAGCTTACGCTACCCACAGAGGTCCTAATAACCCTTTCGTATCTATAGCAAGTCCACATTCCCAAAGGTAATACAGCTCTGTTCTCCCTCCCCTCATATTTAATCCTCCCGTCCTCTCAGAATGGCATTCATCTAGCTAACAGTTAATTATCTGAAATCTATCTATCTTATCACCTATCACTGATAGGGCAAACTTCTGAAATGGGAATTTATGACAGAAAGTACTCAGGTCTCTGCATTAGCCATCCAGAGAGGCTGGAATAGCAATTGTCCTATTTTTAAAAACTAAACCTCTACTGATGAAGTTACCTGTGAGACCTTAGCTTCTTAAAACACTAATTCAATTAGATGCAATCACGTAGCCATGCCATAAAAGACCTTTGCTTGTTTACCGAGCAAAATAGAGACTACAAAAGGATAGGACTTTTGTTTCTAAATAGAAGGCGGCAGTGCAAATACCACAGAGTGACAATTAAAAGATTATGTTGGCAGAACAGCATATGGATAAACAAGATCCAAATATAATTATGCTGGGCATTAAGGAAAGATTTTTCCAGTGGACAGATCACAAAGACTTAAGTGCTCGCCAACAAATATTGTAGGACAAACCATTTAAAACCAAGATGCATTTTACTGTCGGTCCATCAGTGCAGGGGCTGTGTGTTTCCCACAGCAGCAGGAATCACAGCTTGTTGACTTAAGAGACCATTACCTGCTGCGTTCTTGCAGCATCATCGCTTATCAATAGTGGGATTTGAACCTCGGCCTGCCAGCATGGTGCTCCCAGCAAGAAATTACTTGTTATTGAAGGAGGAGCACGGGGAAGATGAGCACCGGTGATGTACAGCAATGGGAACGGCACAAAAATTCAGTGGGTGAGAGTACTGGAGAAATGGGGAAAATCCCATAATATAGCAGAATAAGTAAGACCCAGGAGGTAGTTTCTAACTAGATGTCTCAATAGGCCCTACATAGCCAAATTTCCTGAAACATGCTAGGGAGGCCACTAATCAGGAGTCACGCTGATCAAACCGTGCTTGTCCTGAAATTATTTCGGATCATGACTACTCTCCAACCCTGAGATATCGGTCTTCTGCTAACAATAGTAATTCCTCTGCTTTTCCTTCAAGCGATAGCGTTTTCTTTGTCCTAAAAAGATCAAGAAGGTCAAATATCCCATTCTTCACCCAAATTTCTCAGACACGCTAGTCTAGATTGACTCAAGGCGCTAGACGTGCCTATCTCCTTGGCTGCAAATTGTTTCTCGGCTGTTGCCCTTGTCCTATTGATGTGACAGAACCTGCCATGGCCAAGGTACCATTTTGACATTTGAATCTTTGCCTGCTTGCCCCCTTTTAGATGGTTCACTGCATTTCTTGAAGGCACCTTTTGAAACAAGGCACAATCCCCCGAGCACAGACTCCAGGCTGCTAGAAGTTAAAAATCAAGCAGGTTGTCCGGGCGCATTTTCACTTTGAACTATAGCTAGAAATCAAAAAAGCAAGCGAAAAAAACCCACAAGATTTTGCATATTCAAATCAGCAAAGAAACCAATACCTCTGTTTCCCCAATAGATGGTGCTGATAATTTCTTTCTCAGATATTTGTAAATAAAAAAAAGGTGGGTTTCTTTTGTAGCAGTGCTGCAGCGAGAGAGCTGTGAAATGGGGCGGAGAAAGCAAAAAGCAGAGTCCCAGCAGGAGCACAGGGGATTCCCATAATAAAGATGTGAAATGAGAATTCTGNACTGGTTATCAAACAGTAAAAAAGTTTGCCTGTTGGAGTCAAAAATATTTTCCAAATTTCCCTGTTTTTTTTTTTTTCCCCCGCCCCAACTTCATAAACAAGGATCTGGTTAAATATACCTCAAAGTGTTACAAACCTACATCAGGGCTTGAGAACTGCATAATTAAGTAAGTCACTTCCCTAATTTGGGCAAAAAGCAAGACAACAGAATGTGTAAGTAGAAGAAATCTACTTTATTGAGAATAATTGCAATGTTAACAATTTCAGTTGTTTCAAGAGCTCTTAGGAAAACTATTGCCTTGGCTCTGTCCAATTATTTATTTTTTTTTTTTTTAGCACACAGAGCTGCTGCATTTGTCCTACAACTTCTCATCCTAGACTCAGGCTATTATCCTGCATCCACAGCATACTTTGTCTCAACTTACATTCCCAAGTGGCTATCTTAAAACTTTAATATTCCTGCCGTATTTTCTCCACTACAGCTTTGTCAGCCACAAGGGCTATTCAGTTGTTCCAGACCCCAAGCAGTGCCAAAGCAGATGTTAAGAACAAATGACAGGGTCAAGTCATTTTTAAGTTGTTTACTCAACTGCACTGGTTTATGCATTAGGACTAGAAAGTAATGGGAAACCCAGGCAGTCGGACACAGATGGAGTTTTAACAGCAGAGATGCCATGGTCTGAAACGTAATGTTTTCTTCCAGGGAAGTGAGAGCAGGAATCGGGCAGTAACCATCCCCATGGAGCACACAGCAAACGGAAACTGCATTCAGCCATTCATGTTCTCTCCAGATGAAGCAGCGCTCATGGACAATGCCAGAGGGATCTGGCCAAAGACCCTCTTTGCGGAAAATGGTCAGCACAGGAGCAAAACATAGGACAAAACCGATCCTTTGTCAGGCACTTCAGGAAGGGGTACTGTCTTGAGAGACACAGGCCTTCCCTACCCCATATGAATGTGTTAAGCACTTCGTAGCTGGTCCCGGTGTTCCCTGTACTGTGCAGTATGGAGCAAATGTAGGAAAAAAAAATATGGGGAAGACTAGTATATCCTTGGTACATGCAGTATTCCTCATACCACAAGAATTTGCATTTTCACAACTCATCCAGCTGTCCTTCAGCAAGTAAGTCTACTTCATTAAATAGAATCATAGAATGGTGTAGGTTGGAAAGGACCTTGAAGATCATCGAGTTCCAACCCCCTGCCATAGACAGGGACACTTCCCAACAGATCAGGTTGCCCAAGACCACACACTCCACAAGATCCAAGTTTGAAGAGAAATACACTCTTGGAAGTGCTGTGCACAATGATCTCCACTCACTAGTCTCTTCCCACTCCCACAAGCAATGCTCAGGCTGTGAAACTTAACTGGCCACATCGACCCATGGGCATGGTCCCATGGCAGCCTTGGCCACTCCATTCCCTGCTGAGGTCCAACTTTCCCTATTGCTCCCAAAACACCATCCTCACCTCTTCCTTGCACGAGGAAGGGACAGGACCAAGTCAGGACAGCAGCAACAATTGCTTAGATGAGCCTCATGAAACTAACTGCTGCAGAAATGGCCCTTATCTAATTCAGTGGACAATTCTATAAATTAAAATTAATGCTTCTGGCTGAGCTCTGTTTGAGCTGACTGTCATGCTCAGAGAACAAAAATCAAGGGAGAAGCAGCAACATCCAAAATGAGCCTTTGGAAAGAATTACATATGATTAGAATAGGTGCTTTGCCAGTAAGCACTAGGAGATCTTCCTCATCTACCTTTGCATCTTACTAACAAGGCATTTTAGCACACCACAGCCTTTGAAGAGATTTAGATTCACAGGTTCCATGGGAAGCAGGACAAGGATTTTAATATGCACACTACAATTCAGGAAACTGAGTCAATACAAGGATTTTTCAGGAAAACACATAGGAACTCTGCAGCAGAGCAGATAACTGAACTGAGATTTCCCAAGCCTCAGCTTAGACCCACAACCCCATCAACTGTCCTATCTCCCTTCTGCCTATGAGACAGCTCTCCCAAAGTAAACACGCATATACCTGGGTATGAAATCAGATGCAAATCCCTTGCTCTACAGAACTCAGAGGTATTCCAAAATTAGCATGGGAGAAGGGAAGAATACTCTTGAGCTGCAAATGAATAGAAATCAAGCTAATGTACAGCATATATTGCTGTACATATTCACATGCTTGAGTCTAAGCTCTGATCCACAGAGAAAATGGCTCTAAAATATTAACCACAGTCATTATGGAAGGCTCACTTCTGACAATGTGTCTTATGGTTCATTTACCAAGAAAAAATGGATGCAATTTTAGCCAGTGTTAAAATTAATCTGCTTTTATCAGAGAAAGGAAACTAATCCCACCTGCCCAGCTCTTCTGTTTTCAGAAGACTAACACAGAGGCAGCAGGTTTTAAATAACCAGGCTTTTCACTGAACCTGGGATTCTGCAGGTTGAAAAAAAAATAGTATCCTCCTGAGTGAGGAAGATACCTAGCCTAGACAAGCACAACTTCTGCAAGGCCAAGTTCATCTCCAGTGCTGACCCTGATCTGACCCAAATTGGTTGCCAACAACAAGACTTTTAATTTCTTCTTTGAGGAAGGCCCGTTCTCAGAAGCCAGTCAAATCTGTGATGCCTGGAAGGAATAAAGGCAGCAGTGACATCCTACTGTACACTCAGCATCATCCATACACAGTCCCCAGAGTCACAGGCAACCCTCCGAGCAGCTTTATAAACCCTTTCACGCACAGTAAGTTCACTCAAACCTCTCTCTAAGCTGTTGAACTCCTGCTCCAGCCCAGCTCAAGACAGAGATAAAACTTTAGCTGATGCATGTCCCTGAGTCAGAAAAGGGTTTCCTGGGGAAAGCAGAAAAAGACAGGAGGGCCATGACGAGGCAGAGTTCCCACGTAAGTTACCACCCCTTTAGAGCAGCGCTCTAAGTCGCACATCATTGAGCAGCTGGCATGTCCCCAGTGAAAGGGTCTGGGGTGGAGTTGAATGACCCCATTCACACCACAAGAGGAGCTGGCTTCAGAGACGGAGCAGGTCCCTCTAGTTCCTGTCTGTCTTCTTCAGCCTCTTTGTGCATCCAGAAAGCATTAAAGTTTACCAGCAGAACTGAAATATCATCCCTCACTCTCTAGGCTTGAGTTGTCTTTAGATAGTTGCTATTGACAGCAAAACCTGGGAGAATTATTATTTTTTATTAGTATTATTATTTTCCAGGACCACATGCATAACAATAGCTCTCTAGATACAGCAAATAGATACAAGCAAATGAATGGAACCATAACTGCCTCATGTCTTTCATTTAAAAGAGACTCTGATTTTAGTCCTTTTGTTCAGAAACAAATTTAACAAGAATTTAGGAGCTGTGTGTTGGGGCTGAAATAAATCCAGTGAATAGCAGGAGAGGGAAGCTTGCTATGACTTCAAAGTACAATGAACACAATGATGGGACTTGGTGGAATAAGAAAACTAAAGGCTGAATTTAATACAAATGACTCCATTGTTATCAAAGCTTCTGTACAAACTCTAATGATAATTCAATTGCATTGTTCATTGGGGAGAAGGTAGATGGAGATCATTTAATGTTTTTTAATTAGCAAAATATTTCATCCTGGCTACAATTTACCTTTTGTGTGAGGGAACAGAAGTGGTGTCAATGGCAGGTTTCAGCTAGCTGTGGCTACATGGACAGACCTGTGTTCTACTTATGCACACACTAGGGGGAAACGCTCTTCAGTGGCCATGGATACCAGCAACTGGAAGAGTCTTGTCAGGATTTCTGCATGGTTCTTGTGATGTCTCCCCTTTGCATAACAGATGGGATTGCTGGAGCATGTCATTTCTGATAACAGGACTGAGCTGGTAACAAGCACTTTTCCCACATACCTTAAAATACTGTTTTTCTATTCCAAAGTAAACACTTTGGATTTATTTAGAAAGTTAGGGGTATGTTGAATTGGAAAACAAGGCAGGACAAGTGCCAAGTCCTGTCTTGAACAAGTCAGTTCCTAACCTGAAGAGGCTTACAAGGAAAGCCTGACACCTTAGTGGAAATGCAGCACAAGATACCATCCCAGACCTCCACCAAGATGGTCCCTGTATTCCAACACGATCAGAGACAAACAAAGAATATTAGACCTGCTCACTCTCATCTTTCTAATGCCAAAAAGTAACAGAAAGCCTAAAAACCTCAAAGCCCAGAAGAGAAATGGCAAGACCCAAATCAATTGACTTCTGAAAATGACTTCCAGGTTAGTCCAAGAGCTTATGCCAGCAGAGCAGCTAGTGAATGCACCCTATTATATCTGCAGAGCACAGTTCTATACGATAAGCTCTCCCAGCAGACGAGCAATAAGCAGACAGATGATTGTGACCAAGGTATCTGGACTAGCTGCACCATTGGCTGCATGATGCTTTGTGCCATGCAACTCCTATGCCTTAACCTTGCTACACTGATAGCTGCATCACCTTCACCTTCTCAGAAGACACGTTTTGTCATTTTCTTACACATGGGTTGGTGATACCATTTGTCTTGTGACACGACAGGAGTGGCACTGGTGTAACAGATGGAAGAAGGGGCAGTTGGGATGCTATCATCCCTCCATTATCATTCACCAGTGGAGGCAGCCATCCTCCCTCCCTTTCAACGCACACAAAGATGCCAGGGAATAGACTACACTAATAACCGAGCAAGCCAAATGCATCCTTAGTAAAGATCGCCAAAAAGAATGGTACATCCGAATACAGATTTGTTTTCACATCTCATACAAAAGAAATCATGCAGAAGAGTCAAAAACCCTTTTCACCTCAAGGCACATATTTGAAAATCTTCTAAGCAGAACTATGAACAGCAATGTGAGATCTGTTCCTTCTACTTTCCAGAAGGAACTACACAGTATGAAGACAGAAGGTCTCCTGCCAAAACAATAGCTAACTTTCACAAATTAAAGAAGTTGGAATGAAGCCGGGGGAAGAGGAGGGGGCAGGAGCCAGTGGGAATGGGAGAAACCACCTTTGAAAGAAGCCAAAAGTAGTCAGCAGCTGATATCAGGGGGGTTGTGATTCTTGGTCAGACCAGATATTCCCAGCTCCCTTGAGATGATATACTGCAGGATATCAGATGCTAGAAGCTGCTTCTTTGCGCCTTTTATAACATAACACACTAGTTAAGTTCAGCCTTCTGCCACAGGCTGCCAACACCAGCTTATAAACCCAACAAGCAGCAATGCCACAGTGCAAGCTTCTGTGGGCAGACATGCAAAAGCTTCAGCTGGAAAAAACTGAGGATTTAAATGAAGTATCTCACACTGGTACAACTTAAGGAGCTGCCACACACTAGCCCATCTGTGATGACTGTCCACATGAGGGCTCCTCATCTTGAAAGATGATTCCATTTAAATGCCTCTCAGCATAAACTAAGGTAAATACAAGTGCACTTCAGGTAACTTACTGCAAGCCGAGAGTAAGTATGACATTGCCCCCCATCCCCTCATCTCAACAGTGACAGTCTACTGCACCTCGGGTCTGAGCCTCAAATCCAAGCTAGGCAGCATTCTGCTGCGATGGTATCATCACCCTCAGGAGCGCTTGTTTCTAAGGCTGCATACTCAAAAGGCAAAAATGCAAGACCAGAATTCCCCACCGAGACCAGGGCAATCCCTTGTCTGCATTAGCTTTCATCACAAAGATACAGGAGGGTGTAATGACCTCTGGTTTTGCTTACATCATCCTTCTAAAAACATAAGCTGCTAGGCTACAAGCTTTTGTAGTCCCCAATTATTTCACTCCCTTCTGAGCCCAGACAGCAGCTCTCCAGCTAGAAGAACTTGTGCCTCTACAAATAGAAAGGCCATTCCCTGCCAAAATTCAAGAAGGTAAACAAAATACATCTCTCTGGCAAAATGTCTCCACACCAATTTGTGTAATTACCTATGTCCCTTAAGAGGGTCTTGTTCACATATTATAGCTCTGACTCTAAGCATTGAAATACAATTAAACCCGATGCACCAGACACAACTTGCTGCCTGGCTCATGTCAAACCACCACAGGTGGTGACTGAGAGAGATGACTTTCATTCAGAGATGCTGAGAACAAATAGGACAGTGCATGCATGGAAAGTCACAGCATGGGAAACTACTTTAAGGTAAACTCCTCCATCTATGTCCCAGCAACTATCTCTGCCCACCGAGTATTAAATTTTGTCTAACAATGTTAATAACCACCAATTTATCTCCTTCTAAGTCAGTCTGAGTCTTCCTCCAAGCTGTTTCATCAATAACACAGGATTCACCTGTGCATAACCAGGCGTCATTGTTTTTATCCTGGCTTGTATCCTATTTCTGCTTCTTTGTTACCAGCCAGTGCTTCATGTCACCTAAATCCAAAATCCCCAACAGAAAATCCACACTGCTTCTCAAAAACCTCATGCTCGTCTTTTTGAGTGAAATCAATCCAGCTGTCTGCATCTCAACTTGTGAAGCGTTCTGTCCCCTCTAAAGTCTCTTTTTAGTTAATCCTGGAGCTAAAACCACCCTTAAACCCAATTGTTTTGATTACATTACACAAGTCCACAAACCCTGCCTTCCCACCCCCCTTTTTTTTTTTTCATTTTCTGCTCTTTCACTTCTCAAGGCCATATCCCACAAGCCTAGTTTTCCAACATCATCACGTTATTTCTCTCTATCAGCAACTTCAATTTGCTGCTCCATTCCCTGCGCTGTACAGGCAACATCTCAGCACACTGTTTTTCCAGCTCTACCCTTCCCAATTTTACCAAGCGTTCTCCCATTCTCCAGTTAGCACCCTCCCCCCCAAGCAAGAGACAGGCTTCCTACCTGCTTAGGACACGTTTCTTCCTCAGCATCTCTTCACTAGTAGAAAACACTTTGGACCACAGTGTTTTTCTTCAGTTGTTGAGGTCACGCAACATCGGTTGTTTCCAAAGCTCACCAACAACCACAGGTCAGCTTCTCTACTAGAAAAGCTGTTCTTTAACAGACTACATACAACTTCATACAGTCCCACAAAAGACTCCTACCTTTCTACTTTTACCCCTCTTATCTTTTCCTCCCCTTAATCACTTATTCCTTCCACCTGGGAAGACAGGGAATTAGAGCCAGCTGGGTCCCCTGCCCTTCGAGAGCTAATTTACACCCTGAGGCATTCCTTCAACTTCCTTCAAATTGCCTTCTGCTGGCTCCCACCACACCCTAAAATCAATGCTCATCTCTTGTGTGTTTGTGCCTGTGCGTACCTTCTTCATTATTATTTTCCTTTTAGAAGTTAATTATCTAAATCACAAAAAACTTTACTAGGCTGAATCAAGTGGTATCACATAATCGATGCATTTTTAAACCTCGTGTTTCTGCTGCTTCTTGTTGCCTGTTCACACATTTAAGGAAGAACCAATTATCTAGTCTACCTCCTGCCTAAAGAAGAGACCATTGCAATCAAGTTACCTGAGTCCTACGTGAGGCAATCCAGAGCATCCCTTGTAATGGATGCTGCAGTGGAGTGGCTGTATCTGCCTCCCAGATCACAGCTAACCGCGCCTGTCAGTTCTTTGAGCCAGGAATCAAATATTTGTCTGTAAAGCAGTGCTGTAAAAGGAACATTGTACAGGATTTGCAATTATCAGGGAGAAGACATCTGTTTGCTCTGCAAAACAATATCAGCGATTAACGCCTTTAGGAGGCTCCTGCTTGGGTGGAAACCACGTTCTTTAGGACCTCAGCTGTCAATCTGCTCAGCAGTGAAAGGGGTCAGAGCAGGGAAAAATAGCTCTTTGGGTTTTCAAATGTTCCTCTTGTAATCTATTCTCCCCTTGAGTTTCTGGCTAGTTAAGAAATGGTCAAGCTGCCACACTTCTGACTTCCCACACAGCTATCCTTAGTAAAGCTGAAATTGTTTCAGGAACAAAAAGGAATATTTGATATTCAAGTTACCTTCAACTTAACTTTATAGCAGCCACTATCATTTTACAGAAAGCAAAAATTTCTAAGATTCATTTAAAAACCACCTCCCAAGCTACATTCTCTATCTGAATGTGTCAGAAGCCACAATTTCTGTTCTGTGAGAGATTCACACAGGCTGATGTTTGGTTTCTGTCCCAAAAAGGAAAGGCAAGATCATGAAATTTCCCATGAAAACGAGCATCAGTAAACATTTTTCAGCTGATAATCAATAGCACCAAAGCATTTCCTTTTGATAATGTCAGAACATTAAACATTAATTAAAACATATATAGAGATGTGGTTCCTGCCACTCCAGGGGTGTCGGTAATAAAAATCCCCACAGGTATCAGCTCAGAAAGGAAAGCACTGCATCGCCTTTGAGACTACCCACCTACTTGCCTCCTGCAGTGGCTTCACTGCTCAAAGAACTTGTTACTTCAGCAAAAGTCCTTTGGTAGCATCCACCATGCAACTAAGGAGACATAGCAAAGAGGAGACAGCTGGAAACAAAATCTCTGCAGGAGGGAGAAAGAATAGAGCTCGTTCATAGGGCCCATTCCCAGAAGGGAAGGTGGAAGAGGACAGAGGAGCAACAAACTTACACCTCCTGGGAACGAGATGATGTATCATGTAGTGTCCCCTATACTCCACATATTCTTATATTCAGTATAGAAGATGTGTCCATGATATAGCATTAGTATCTTGCCATAATCCTGGTGCCAAAGCAAAAGCCAAGTGGGAATGTTTCTCACCACAGTTTTTGACACTATCAGAACGCAGACTGCTTCAGTTGATATTTTAGTGTAGCAAATGTCACTGAAAATGACATACCCCCAAGAAATTTTCTGATTTTGACTAAACTATATTTTCTAATGGAAAATTCTTCTGACAACTTTCTTTCCCCAAGTGGCTCTAATACTCATGTTTAATGACTTATGTGTCTCAGTGGCGTTTTCAATTTACTGACGTCATCTGTCCTTTATAAACTCAACGCAGAAGGTGAATATTTAAAACTATGACATCTATCTTGTTTTGTCCTTATTGGGATACTGCATTCATTTCCCATACTTTATTATACCATGTATTTCTGCAATGAAGCATTTTCATCTTCTAGCAGCTGTTACTGCATAACATATTTCTGGATCATCTGAATAGCTTGTTAGGAGGACAAATTTACTAATGGGTTAAAGTTTAATTCATATCGTACCATCCAAGTTCAGACGTCAACCACGCAATTCCATAAATTTAAGCAGGAGCACAAAATTACAGAAATCTTTCCTTTTCCCTGAACTCTCTCCAGCAAAGATCTCCATCTGTTTAATAATACAGTATGTCCTTATTTAAACAAAATGCTCTCCATTATATAGAGGATTAAATACAGGTTTCCTGAGTAACATTTCATAATGAGATGCTGATTCCTTTGTACTATATTCTCTGCTCCTCATAAAATTTCTCAAGGTATCTCTTTGCCCTATTTGCTCATAAAGGTTTGTTTCTCACCAAAATCCACCTTGTCAAACACAAGATTTCTCAGAAAGGATTCTTTCTGCCTGGTCTTGCAATACCTCAGCGTTAGAAAAGAATAGAGATGGATCTTCCTTCTGCTTGCCACAAAGCAGTTCTTGGCTTCATCTAAGTGAATCCTGATTTCCATGAGCAGAAAAGGACCGCAGACAGACTCAACATTCCCCCTCAACTATTTCGTTCTGAGATGGTGCCAGACGCAATGGAGATATGGAAAGGACAGAGCAACTAAGGCGCTGAAATTTTCTTCTCTTTGTGCGTGCGTGTTTCTCTTTCAGTCTGACAGGAGCACTGGTGATTTCTTCACTCTTTTTTGGAAGGATATTTGTAAAGTAGTTTGGGGTTTGTTTTCTTATTTCCCTTTAGAGCCATCACTCCGATGCCTCGCTGATAAACCTGCCTTAAGAACTTGAATAGCACTGAAGAAAATCAGTGCTGCTGTACTAAGCACAGGCAATGACAGGTATTTAAAAGGACATGAGCAGCCATCAAAGCATAAGCAGATAATCCAGAGCATAAACATTTCCTAGAAATACTTGCTACACTTAACATCACTTCAAAAGTTCAAAGAACCATCAGAATATCTTTGATTAACTCTGCTTTAAGAGAAAGGTGATGTTGACCTGCACTGAAGCTGCCCCTTACCCCTACTGTTCTTTGTGGTGAAAATACAGATGTAACGAACCTGCCAAGACAGTGCTGTTTCCCTGAGGAGGGCTGAAAGGGATCAGCACCCAAACAGGGCAGGAGAACAGTAGAAATGCAATCAATTCTGATTTGGGATAAAACTAAAAGGAGAGGTCAAGAAGCAAGTGGAAAGCACCAGGAACACTCATTTCCTTCCTCCAAATCTATGCACAAATCAGACAAAACATCAGTATGAGTATGTTATTTTCTCCATTGGATCTTGTGTGTCTCTATGTATCTCATGTGCACGGGAAAATCATAAAGACAAGCTTTACCATTACAATGAGTCCCGGGCAGTGACAGCACTTAAGTCCCCTGGAGACTGTTACACTTAAGAACAAGAAAAAAAATGGAAGGGATGTAAACCTACCATTTCTGGGCTTCAGACCAATGGTGGCAAAACTGGCCCACATCTCTGTAGCGTGGGGATGCTGAGTTTTGTCAGACCTCAGGTGTGATTGTGCCCAGCAGCTGCTCAGCTGTCCAAGTAGCCTCTTGCAATCCCAGCTCAGGGCCTGATTCTGAGCTGCGCTACAAGGAATGCAGTCAAAGGAAGCTGAGGAAAGAGGGAAAAGATATGCTTTCTATGGAAGTTTTTCAGTTTTTCAGGAAGTTTTTGACAGCGTAAGAGGGAAGAGACTATAGGAACCTGTGTCTTAATGAAACTTTAATGACTAAATCCACAGAACCCCAATGCAGTTGTTGTAGAACTGGCTTGTTTGAAGCCCTCAAAAAAACAAACAAACAAACAAATCATTCTCAGAGTTCATAAGTGGAGCTTTCTTAAGATTTCTCAACTAGTAGTGATCCATTTCTTCATAGTGCCCTGGTTTAACCAGGTGCATCTTTAAGGTGCTTCTGGTCTTGTTTTCAAATTTCTTCTGCAAGGACAACATTTGATGTCACCTGGATTTGGAGGGAAGGCTAACGGGGCAGGAGCCTCCCAGCTGATGCTGGAAGATGTGATGCACAATCCCCTAAGCTGGGCACTGTGGTTGTACAGCCACGTGCATTTCCTATCAGGGCTGAGTCCACCCCGCATCCTTGCGCCTATACTGGTCTCGTCCATCTGGAAGGTAGGAGGAGAAATGGCAGGTGGACCCAGCAGGACCACCACCTTCATGCCAAAGCTTCAACGCTTTCCTCTCTGTGCAGAGGGTATTCCTGTTGGCAGTCAGCGAGGGCTGATGGCTGTGCACCCCCCTTGCTAACACCTGCAGCCTTCCATCGAACTGCTGCCTTGACCCACCAGAGCAGCTGAGGTGTTTGACAGTGTTGATGCGTTGGCTCATGGGCTGGCCTGTCCATCCTGACAATTATTAGGGTTATGTTCATCTTTCATTAATAAAGATACACACACCTTCCCTGCCCCTTCTGCATCAAGGGCACACCTACACACACAGGTGTGTCAGGCAGTTTCCCCGTGTGTTTATTGTTTTTCGTGGATTTTTAAGAATCACACCCAGAACGTGTTGCTGTCTCAGCCATCACTGCCTGTCACATTACAATAACGATCGCTGCTTTCAGAAGCCAGTTCAGGTTGTTTAATCATCGCTTCCCTCCAAGCTGTCCATCACAGGGTGGTCGCCAGGCAACAGCATCAACAGGCAGGGCCGTGGGTGGCTGGTGAGGAGGAGGAGGATGAAGCACACCAGGGTTTGCAGGGAGGAAAAAGAACTCACGTTCCCACGGGAGAGGGAGGCATGGGAGCTGCTGAGTCTACCTGCTGGGATCTCAGCCTGCAGCATGATGAAAATAACAGGGATTTCGGTGATTGCAGAACCTGGTGTTTTGGTGGAGGAAGAGAAGATGGCAGGACCCTGGCCCATGGCACAGTAATGCAGAGCTGGGTTCCTTGCTCCAGCTCCCATAGGTGTCCACGGTTCAGCTCCCTCCATGGCGGGTGGGATGTCAGGGCCCTGCTGTCCTGCCTGGCTTACAGCCACGGGCACAGCCTGCAGTTAGAGACAGCTGGAATTAACCACATTTATTCCTTTAACAACTTTAAAATGAGTTGTTTGGGAGTGGATGAGGAGTTTCTGAAGAAAAATGAAAGACCAAACATCAACTTAGAAAAGTTGAAAATAAAATGGAAGGTAACACTGAACTTGGAGGAAAATATATTTACACTTATACATATTAAATTCTTCAAAAAAATACAGTCCTCAAATATTCATTTGAATATTCAGTGGAATTCACTTCTCCTAGGCCTGTTTTCAGAGAATATCTAGTGAATGGTACTGGCAACATTCTTGGCCAAGGCAGGAAACACTAAGCTGTTTCTAAAGGTTTATACCGCCCCAGTCACGCACACAAAAAGGGAGCATATGACCTCTTTCATCGACTGAAAATATACCTTGGATTTTAAATAAAAATCTTTCATGCAAAGTCTATTCCAAATGATTAAATGGGATCCATTCCCACATCACTGGGGAATTTCCCGCTAATTTGTGAATCGAAAACTTTGTGATTATTTCACACACACCCCAAAAAAAGTGCACCTGAGGAAATCACATATTGAGCAGAGACAATTTATGAAGTGAAAAACAAGCCCACATTTGTTATATAAAATATTTCCCTTGAATTATTTTCTCAACCTTAAATATAGTGGGGGAGGTGAGAATGAGGGAGGAAGAGAAACATTTGGGGAAAGACATGGGATGTCTCTGTTGGGTTATCTAAATAGCCTGAGTTTTTCTAAAGAGCCCTTCACTTCCTCCTGAAGGCCTGCATGAAAATTATCTGCAAGAGCTCATGGCACTGCTGTCCTTAAATAATCACCAGCAAAGGTGATATAAAACCTAATACAAATAGGATGTGAGCACTGACACTGAGTTGGGACCCAGTGCTGTAAGGGAACAAGAGCTTCCCGTGTATAGCTGAACACTCTCCACCCAAAAAAAAACCCCAGCCTTTCCATGCCTTGGGCACAGGTTTGCCTTGAGATGTCAGCTGCAAATCATCCCCTTCCATCTCTTCTCCTTCACCTCTTGATTTAACACACCTGTGCAAAGCATGGAAGACTGCAAACGGGCTCTTAGGTTCCAAGGGGCAACAAGAAGCGATACACGGGGCACGGGGGACATATTCCTGGTGGCAGTCTGAAAACTGTCCTGATGAATGAATTTCAGATGCCCTCTCTAAACACCAGCCGTATCTTTATGTACTAGATGCACTCCAGTATTTTTGCCAGCCCAGACAGTCCAAGAGTACCTTCCCTACCTTGCTGCTTCTGCATTAGGGAATGCAATACTATGGGGGGCACGGGGAAGCATTTTTTTAAATTATTTTATTTTTTTTATGAGTGGAACCTCTCTGGGGGTGAAGGTGAGTGGTGTTTGCTGTCACCACGTAACTGGCTGCCTTATGTACACTTTGTGGTCTCCTCATCCTGCCCTGAGGTTCCTCAGCCACACTTCCCAGTAGCACAGCACGGGCCAATCTCTTCATCCCGCTCGCGGTGATCTTTTCTCTTCTGGGCTACCTCTGAGATTTCCCACCAGGAAAAGAGAAATCACAAAGCCTGTGACTCCCTTCACTTTTCTGCCCCTGCAGAAGCAGTTCTACCCCTAACCCATAACCACAGCACAGGGAGAAAGCAATGGAGGCCCTGTCCCAACACAAGCTGCTCACAGTGGGGATACTTGGCATTGACATCGCTCCATAGCAGCAGAATTGGTCCCATTTCCCACCTTCTTCCCCCCCCACCGCCTAAATCTCCGTCTCTTCTCTCAGCCTTCTCCTCGCTGCTCACCCCTTGTCAGGGGGACCTCAGCACAGCCTGCCCTGAGCACGTCCCTGGCACGGCAGCACGCGGGGGAGATGTTCAGAGGCAGCTTTGAGTCCCAGTGTGTTATCACAGGAGAACATCACTCCCCTATTTAGGGACGCGACGTGAGGTTAAATTAAGTTCTTGGAGACCCTCTAAAAGAAAGGAATTACATTTTAGGACATATCCTAAAATACCCTGTTCCTTCTCAAAGTACTTTCCTTTTATGTTCCCCAAGGAGAGAAAGTGCAGTACCAAGTAAAAGTGTTATTATGTTACCAGCACTGAGAATTAGGGATTAAGGGCTCTCATGTTAACTGTTGTTTGATTTAAGAGACAGCCAAAAAAATTGCAAGTGGCACAAAAATCATTTTACTGCATCAACTTTTATATGCATTTAAAATTCCAAAATAATTAGTCTATCACCCAATGCTGCTATTTGAATTGGAATCAAGGCCCATTTTCATTTAACATAGAAATGTCAATTAGAGCTGCGGGAGTCATTGATTTTTTTGGTCTGCCGGCCAGATATAAAAAAAAAATGAGAGAAAAGAAGGGCCTTGTGTCAGTCTGATTTTTTTTCTCCTCCTATGAAATGCAAACTTGAATGTAGCTTTGGTTCTGGATGAACAGGATCCAGTACAGATAGATTTTATGATAATATCAGCTGCCCAAATATAGTTTGAGATGCTCAGTCATTCCCAGGCCTGGGGGGTCAGGTGGGGTGCAGGACCCACAGGATGCCCTTGCCCTGTGAAGGAGCAGTTAGAGGCTAGACCATCTCAAACCTCACTCGATACCTCCGTGTGGGACACTGAATCAAGGTTTTTGTGTCACTGGATCATTTTTAAATACAGAATAAAAGAATTGGAAGTCCATTCAAAAAATGCTGCCTAGAAACAAAGCAATGAAAAAAACATTACATTTAAAGTTTCAAGATTTTGGCTTGTTTGGGGCTGTTTCTGAGGAGCCTTGGGATCAAAAGGAAATCAGTGTGAAACTATGAAATGCTCTGGCAAAGCTGCAACCGCATTTTGCAGGGGAAGAGGTCTTTGATGGGGCAGTTTCACTCACCTCGCTGGAGCTCTGCACAACATGAGGGTTGTATTCAGTCTGCCATAGTAAGAAAGGCTCAGAGGACACAAGATTGTCCAAGGCCAATGCTAACCTTGCAGCCCTTCCTATGTAGAGCCGTATCACAACAGGATGGGTCAGAATGGTCTCTCACCTCTCTAGAATGAGTTGAGGACTTCTGACCTCCTTGCTTCCCCCTCTGGACAGACTTCATCATGATTGCCAGGTCAGAGAAACACAAAAGTCTCACTTGAAGTCAGAAGGAAAGGGAGAAAACCCTTTTCTATTATAAAGTACAGTATTAAGAAGATTGAAAACTATAACCTTATTGCTTTATACAGTTTGTAGCCTCTTGATATTGCGTGAATGCCAGTTGCAACTGCCAGAGCTCTTCCATTATTCTCCTTAATCTCCCCTCGTGATGGGATTTGCATATCCCACCTGTCAGTCGGGTGGAAGCTCCTCACCATCTCCCAAACTCTTTCCCAGAGACCAGATTCACACAATGACAAGCCTTTCTTCTGCTCCTCACAGATTCTCTTTCACCCACTGCTTTTTCTCAGTGCATGGCTATTCTTATTAACAATTTCCCACGTATCCTATTTCATATTCTGTATACGAAAAGCCTACATTTTAGCCAGTCGAGAAATACATCTAGAGATGGATTGAAACACAGAAGAAATACTACAGCTATTGACTCATTTTTGCCAAATCATACACACACACACAAAAAAAAAAACCCAACAAAAAAAAAACACACTCAAAACTTTCTGGTTAAAGAAATAAAGTCCTACTCAAAGTTACAGGAAATTTTCTGGTGTTTTCCCTCACTGAGGGCTTGTTTTTAAAGGAGGCTTGTTTTTAAATCAATGTAAAGGATTTTATGATCTACACAGTAGCCAATCTAGTTCAGAAGATCAAAATTTGAAACACAGGGGACTTTTGGCAATATTTTGACTTGATTTTTTCTGGTTTAAACCCCAATTTTTGTTTCCTCACTTTTTACTCAGCCCTTCCTAAATACATATCTCATTAGCTCTAGCAAGAGATTAGCCTGAAACAGCCTCAGCATCTGCTGCATTATACTATTAATACTATTATATATTGTTGTAATATGTAAGCAATACATACCACGTTTCACTGAAGCATTTTAATGCAGGCATCCTTCTCAGATGAATCTTTTTTGGGACCTGTTTCCTGCACCCTAGGAACCAATCTAAATGCAAAGCAACTGACAGTGGGGTCATTCCTCACCGTGGGTCGCACCGCACAGCTGGCTCCGGGCTCCACACTCATAGTCATTTCCTTAAAACTCCTCCTTTATAATAACGCAATTGCCTTGGGAGGAAGGGAGCAGTGAGCGCAGTGTCATACAACATGATGTCCGTCACTCACAGGATGATGCTGGCAGGTTCTTCATCCATCCCTAGTAGTTTTATACAGCTCTGCCAGCAGGGGAAGGACAGAGGGTACCAACTACAGCCAGTTGCACGAACACAGCATCTGAGCAAAGAAGCCTCAGAGTGAGAAGATGTAAAAAGTAATATTTTGATTTTAATCCCCCATTCTGGTCTCAACAGAGGAACACTTGCAATTTAAGACACTTTTGCCATGCCTTTACCGTCTCGCTTGCAAAAGGGAATACATTCGTTATCATCCACATGGAATTGTGTTCATCAAAAGCAAAAATCTGATTCAAATTCGAGCTCTCGGGAGCCTGACTCCTAGAAATTCACAGTTCACTTTCCACAATCTGTCTTACAAGCGGATACAGAAAGAACAGTGCTTGCTTGATTTAGCAAGCCAAAGGCTGAAAGGCAATATGATCTCTGCCTGTAAAATAATTCCAGGGGGCGTAAGTGCCAGGGAGGGAAAATAACTTTAATTAAAAGGCACATGCATGAATGAAATACAAAAAATCTAAATAGTCCAACAGAAAAGAAATCAGACAGAAGTTTCCAAGAACCAGAAGACTAAGGCTTGGAACAGCTATCCAGACAGAAAGAAGGCAAGGTGGGAGGGGGGGGGGGGTAAAAGAAACCCAGATGGTTTTAAGATGCAGTTTGATCTGTTTATGGCTGTTGGATGCAGTGCCTGCTGCAGCCCTCGACCCTTCTTGAAGTTCCTAATTTATAAAGTAGGTTTGAATGCTTCAACTGAAAATCCAACAGGTTACAATGCATTGGAAATATATAGGTGCTTTGTTATTCTGCCTTACCTGTGCTCCCTTTGTTCTGTCAATAACTTCAAGTAAAATCTTTCAAGTAATACCTAATGTAGAGTCTCATCTTGCCTAAAAGCTCTCCCATAAGAGACCTAATTCTTCCCCTGTTGTCTGCTGTAATCACCTGACAACAGCAATGACGACCTTGCAGGCTTCATCCTGCACTGGACCCATCAGGTGTATTGATTTTCTACTGTGGATGGAATATAAAACCTGTCTGGCCATGGTTCTTTTGCATCTGGTCCAGACTCCATCTCCATCAGTCTGTTGAGGATCTTCTGTTGTGGAGGACCTAGGAGAAGCACAGCTTTGTCTTCCCAGCCATGTAAATTACAGAAGTTTGAATCAGCTGTTTCAAGGTATCACAGCCGTGTAAAAACCGATCCCTAGGTATACAGCAGGGTATATGCTCAAATTCTTTGCCAAACACTTTGAGATTTACAGCAGCCCAGGAAAGCATTCTGTCCAGAGCAAGGCAAAAGTAAACTGCTTTATTAAGTGCATGTGAAACCCATGCTGCTTTCCTTCACAGCACCATATAGAGCACGTGCACATATAGCACAAGCTACAGCATCAAGGCTCTTGCTCAGACTCCCTTATCTTCTGACCTCCTCCATTTTTTTTGCTGTTTCTCCAGGGCACTTTCAAAGGAACAAGTAAGGCACTAATCTCACCCCAAGCCAGCCTAGGACAGAAGCAGCCTTGGTTTCTTGTAAGGTCTGAGAACAAGCCGTATCCCGAAAGCTCATAATGGACATTTCTGAGAGACTTGCTTCTCTCCATTAAAACCAAGCCTCTCTTTTAGCTCCACACACAAATCTCCGCTAGCTGTTTTCTCCTAGTCTACAGCAGAGCATTAAGGGAGGTACCGGGACTCCCATCTACAGTGTTTGGATACACCACATCAGGAAGCGTGTTTGATATCTCCGCAAGCTAGGAAACCTGCCAATTTCCACACCGATGATGACATTTCTCAGTGGTGCAAAAAAGCAGGAGATCTCACTTGTGTGTCTTGTTGCAGAGATTTGAGGAAGATTTTATCTCATAGGATCTTTTACTCCAGTTTCTACAGAGACCAGTAGAAAGACTCTCTGTATGTATGAATGCAGGAAAATTAAGCAATACCGGGGCACATTCACAGACTCAATAGTCTATACTCTTATTATACTGTCAAAATGGTTCCAGGCAGGGTGCTGGCATGGGCCAGTTAACACCTTCCTGGATCATTCCCAGGCAGTCTGGGACTTGGTACAAGCCAAAGACCATTTCCAACACCCAATTTAGCTGCAGCCGCTCTTCTCTGTTTTGCAGACTGAAAGAGCTCAGGATTGTGGAGATGCCAGACGGCCTTGTAGGGCCTCACTCACCTCTACTGGAGTTAGAAAAAGCCTGAGGCCCACCTGTGTTTTAATACAACCTGGATACACTTCTGGATTCATCCTCATCCATCATCTGACAATCTAGGCTCCCTACACCTACGGTCTCCTCTGGTAGCTCCTGCTGACTCCACCGGTGAAAAAGCCAAGGTAGACGGGAGAGATTAGTGCACACATGAACCGTGGCACTACAGATGTGAGCTGGGCACACTCCAAATGTCTGGATACAGATATTGTGCTGGAGGCTAAGCTGTCCAGGGAGTACCTAAAGTCATTGATGGGCCAAAATGATCCCAGATGTAAGAAAATTTATGTTGGTGGACTTACACCTGGATGACTTGGACTACTATTTATTCTTATTGTAACTGTGGCCAAGCATACAGCAAGTTCATCCACAGAGCAGAATGCCATCAGTTAGATGGTGCACACACTCAACATGAAATCACGGCCAAGCCTGAAAGAAGCTGCAAACACCAAGAACAATCCCTTGGAGAAATCAGGAGTCCTTTCAGGGATCCCTTCTCCTCTGTCGG
Source organism: Anarhynchus alexandrinus (assembly GCA_008711295.1). Taxonomy (NCBI): domain Eukaryota; kingdom Metazoa; phylum Chordata; class Aves; order Charadriiformes; family Charadriidae; genus Anarhynchus; species Anarhynchus alexandrinus. The sequence goes on along the minus strand of VUYV01000011.1, from coordinate 1,352,047 downwards.
AAGCATTGCAATTATATCCAAACCACTACCAAAATTAGGATACAGGGAACCACACTGAGGCTGCCAGAACCAGGTACATTGCAATAGAAAAACTTGGTGGTGACAGCGCTTTAGTTTTCCAGCTTTTCCATCTAAAGGGATCTCAAATATTTTGAGCTTTGTTTTGGATTTTTCCTGTACTCACACAGATGCTGCCAACTATGACCATCTTCGTAGCACCCCTGTGCCTGAGCGAAAGGCAAAAGCTGTTCAACAGCAGCACTTACACAGCACATGAGAACGAAAACGTGAAGAGGTGTGTTGCATCCCCTGCCAGGGCAGGGAAACACAGGCAGGCAGCCGGCAGCTGCCACTGCTGGAGTGCAGTCAGGGCACCGGGATTACACAGCATCCCTCACAACCCGCCCCATGGGATCCTCTGCCGTCCCTATGCAGGCAGCACTACACATGTTGTACCCAAAAGGAAGCATTTCACCGCAACCCCCTCGCAATCCCAGCTCCTTGACAGATGAGTGCCCCAAACCTCCATGCAGAGACATTGGGTCCGTGCCACTTTGGGCAACCGACAGCTGAGCCCGGACAAGCTTGTCACGCATCCAAGTCCTGCTGGGGCCCAGCTTCATTTAGTGTTGTGAAGGGGATTGCAATCACGGCGCAAGATAGCACAGCGCTGCCAGAGCCCCCACCAGCAAAGTGGGAGCATAATCTCCCCATACACAATGCAACCTGCAGCTCTTTGGGAAGGACAGCACCAAATTATTTCCCCACAGCTCCCTGGAAACATTTGTACACCAAGACACGCAGAAAGTAAATCAGTGCCTAACATTAATAGCCCATACTACCAGAGTGGGCAGAAACATACATGCATGTATATGTATACCTAAGCACAGGTATAATAAAACACATATATAATAAAAATATGTCTTGATAAATGTACAGATTAAACATAATTGCAGTGATAGACCAGGAAAACTGATGCCTGCTGGATGACTTTTTCTATCAGAAGCTTTTTCTTAGCAAATGCGTCACTTTAAACCAGTGTCAGCCTCAATTCAATTTGTATGAACAGACCCGAGTTCCTACGAGGTGGCTTCTGTTCGCACAACTACGTAAGAGCCAGGCTAGCCGAGTTGTGAAGAAAGGGGAAAGTCCTTCAAAATGGAGATGACAAGTATTCCTCTGTCAATTAATTGATTAAAAAGCTCCTGATGAGACCATAAAACCATGTCCCAATTAACTAGGGCTGAACCCCACAGTGAGGTGCTTATGACATCCGCTGTAATTCTAAATCAGGTGGCTGTGCTATACCTCAATACAATCTATATAAAAAGGAATTCATAATGATTAGACCATTATTTCAAAATGTTACCGGGCTCCTAGCACTAAAAGCTGAAAGGGAGGCCAAGGATTTCTGCCAAGCAGCCTGAAACCTTCTGGCATCACAGCTGCAGACACCTTAGAGGAGAATAGCCCGAGTTCCCCTTTCTCCTGGGAAGTTGTACGGGCGAGGACCATGTCGTGCCGGCATCCCTTTCTCTCTTATTAGCATTCTGCTTGCTGTCTCTAGGAGGCAAAGTGACAGAAGTTGGAGCATTCACACAGACAGATCCCCCCACTTTTGCTAGTCCGGGAGCAGAGTTAACGGCAGGCAGAAAGTGCACCGGGCGATTCACTCTGCCTTGCCCAGGCCTCAGCCCTTCGGCTCCAGGTTACCTCTGCAGCGGAGCCTGGAGGGATACAGAGCTCAAGTTAACTTGGTAACTTTGATGCCATGACTATTGCTCCAGCCTGGAGACCAGTCACCTACTTCTCTGTCTGGTTTTGCTCTGCTTGGCTCACGTCGGAGCCGTTCTGCTGCTATTCACGAGAAAGGACCAGGTTACAGGAAACAGACAAGAACTGTCTCATTTTAACACCTCGGTGACAAGAGGCAAAAAGCATCTTTATTCCCTGCACAGAGGCACCGCGGAGATGAAGTCGGGAAGCCCTCCAGCATCTCCCCAATCAGCAGTGCCTGGGGATGAGCCCTTGGGCTGAGGTGGGCCCCCAGGGCTAGAGGGGGGAGGAGGAGGAGGAGCAGCACCAGAGGAGCCTTCCCAGGCCTTGCTCGGAGCTGAGCCTCCCAGGCTCCCGGCGGGGGTTACCCTGGGGGGGGCGGCCGGGTGTGAGGATGCATCCCCCCCAGACCGACCTCTCCCTTCCCCGCCGCGGGCAGTGGCAGTGGTTTCTCCCTCTCTGACCCCAGGATGAGGGAGAAGGGAGCTGGAGAGGACTGTGCTCTGGTTTCTCCCTCTCTGCCTCCAGGGTGAGGGAGAAGGGGGTCGGAGGGGGCTGTGCTCAGCGGGCGGGCGGCGGAAAGTTTTTTTGCTCCAGAAGAATGGCCCTTTTGAAGCACTTCTGCCCCACTGCACACTGCTAAGCGAAGCCAATCCCCGGCGCCCGGAGGCGCAAAATCCACCCCCCACTCCCCCTTCGAAGCAGAAAAACCCAGCTCCCCCC
>VUYV01000011.1:1108233-1349501 GCA_008711295.1 Anarhynchus alexandrinus | reverse complement strand
CAAAAAAAAGGGAAAAAAAAAGAAGGAAAAAATAAAAAGGGAAAACAAGGCCAAAAGCAAACACACACACCCCGCGGCGGCGGTACTCACGCTGCTGTTGTGCCCCGACCAGTGCACCATGGCTTGGTTGTGCGCCGAGTCGCCGGCCAGGGCGAAGGTGGTGCTGCCCAGCCNTGCTGGGCAGGAGCCGCCGCCGCCGCCGCTCGGGGTCGGCTCTCCCCGGCCGCTTTCTCGGGGTCCCTCGTCAATCGCCGCGTCTCCCAGCCGCTGAATTTCGTCCCCGCGGCAGCAGGGGCGAGGGGCGCTTGCAGCCCGGCATCCTCCGCCTCCATCCCGGCCCCTTGCCCTCTCTCACCTCCCTTCTCCCCCGGGAACCTCCTCTGCTCCTTTTCTCCTCTGTCGGTCCTCAAATGCATTAATAATCCCTGCTGCGGATGTTGCTGCTGCGGCTTCACCTGGGAATGGCAGGATCTGCAAGTTATTTCTGCACCGGTAAAGCCAAAAGTGAAGAGGAAAAGCCATGTCCAGTACAGGAGAGCAACGTGCCAGGCTGGGTACCAGCCAGCAACTTTTTCCATCGCTGCTGACTGCTGATGAGTGCGAGCGAGAAAGCGCAGGGAAGGGAGAGCAGGAGCGAGAGCGCGGGGTGCTGCCGATTTACCCGCCGCGGGGTAAACACAGCGAGAACTCCATAAAGTTTCAGACTCTGCTGTATTAGATGCAGCCTTGGGGTGGGGGAGATGGCTTTCCTTCCCCCTCTTTTTTTTCCCCTTGTTTTCTTTTCCTTCTTTTGCACTTTTTCCTTTTTTCCTCTTTTTTCCCCCCTCTTTTTTTTTTTTTTTTTTTTTTTTTTCTCCTCCCCCCCTCCAAGACTGGCGTTGCTGATCAGGCTTTTGATGGAAGGCAAAGCCACAACCACACGGGGGAGGAGCTGAATTGAAATCAGCGAGAGAGAGGGAGAGAGAGAGGAGCAAATCCTGGCTGGTGATTTCTCCCGGCTGCCTCTGTCGAAGTCACAGCTCGCTCCTCTCCCGCTCGCTCTCTCTCTGCTCCCTCTCACTTCGCCGCTTCTGCATCACACTCCTCCCGCAGCCGCCCCGCCGGGACGCCCCGCGTGTGTTCCGTGAGTGATTGGTTACTCACTCCCCCTCTCTCACACACACACACCCCCCCCACACACACACGCACTCCAAGAAGGACTTATCCCCAACTTTTAAACTCACACCATCTGATTCCTTTCTCCCCTGTGCTTCCCATCAGCTCAAACCCCTAAAACCCGCTCCCCGACCTACTAAACCCACCGCACATGAACTGGAAGCAAATGTGCAAAGTGAAGCAGCAATACATACATATAAGCATACATACATGTATGTATAGTATTTCCAGAGGAAAAATTTTAATTCAATTAAGTGGCCTGAAATGTCTGAGCAGGCTCTGAAATGTCCCTTTCTTTCTCCCCCCCCCGCCGTGACTGATGTAAATGCACTGGAGTTGCTGAGAATAAGCACCTGTGCTTGATTTCACAGAGGGAAAGTCGCATTTCTACCCCTCCGTTCTCTCCTCCACCTTTGCTTCGCTGCACCGTCATTTACAGTAGCTGCCGATGTTTAGATAAATCACTCAGGCATGGCAGAGATGTAGTCACATAAATGCTGATGGAGACAGGGACAAGCTTTTGGAAATGAAATAACAGCAGTTGGTGGCGGGAGTGGGGGAGACAGAGATTCCCCACCACTGATTTATCAGCAGAAAAAAAAACCTTTCGGCTCTAGCTGTCTCACGTTTTCAGGACCAGCAATTTCTCCCCCAGGAGCTGTGCTCGTCTCTCACTAGATCTCTTCCCCACAGAGAGTCACTAGTGGTGGCCGGAGGAGATCACCAAACCCTGATGGCAGAGGTTGGTCTCTGCTGGCCGTGAGAGCCGCTGGTCCCTTACTGCAGGCAGCACCGTTGGTGACTGCCCACGCAGCAGGACAGGGGTCCGAGCTGTAACAGGCACTTGCAAATGTCCACAGGTTTTAAAACCGGAGGGAATTAAACGCTCTTCCACTGGAATTTTATTTCAACCCCATCTACCTGCTCTCACTCATTCCCATTTGCTTTCCAGGAGAGCTGATTTTTTAATTAATGTTTTTAACGTTTACTTCCTGACATGGAAGACTTTCTTGTATTTTTTGGCAGGGCATTTCAGAAAGAGATTTACAGATTTGTTCCACATTCTTCCAGAGATTTCACTCAAATGCTCACTGGTGACACTTCTTGCAATATTAGCACAGGACCACAGGCTAAGGGAGACTCACAGTAATTGAGCCTGGGCATAACTTCATGCTGCTTACAACAATGATGGATTGTCTGCAATGTAACCACCAGACCTCAGCTAAATCTACTGTAAACCAATTAACGGCATACCTGTTTCCATATCTCCCAGCTAAATGGTTACTATTAGTTACAGCCTGTCGGTAATAATAATTAACACTTCGCACTTAAACAACTCCTTTCCTTTACTAAGCCCAAAGCTCTTCACAAAGGCCAGTGAATTTCACTCTTGTATAAATGAGGGAAACTGAGTCACAGTGCGATCAGCAATGCAACAAGGACTGGAGATGGAACTACCTTATTAACAACCCAATGCTTTGTCTTCTATACAATAGATTGACCAGATGGATCTGTCCCAAAGGATGCTCGAAAGAGGGACACCTTCCTAGGAAAAGTCTCTTAAAGAGGCTTTAATCTAAAGGGATGAAATTCAAAGAGGTGAGTGGGAGAGATGGAAAAAGAACGTGGAAGAAGGAAATTATTAAGAGGTCAGAGGAAATTTCTCCTGGGATTGCAATAGAGATTTGCATGCCAAGGAGTGGCTAAGGCTAATGAGAGAAAACATCTAGCTGCCTCATTTAGGCAGATGATTATCTGTGGATTGTGCTGAGTGACCGGTGAGTGATATGGATGTGCCTGGTAAAGCACAGCTTGTACAGTGTGAGTGTACTACACCCGCAGAGCTCTTCAGCAAATGCACACAAGTCAGTCACGGAGAGAAAATACCAGATTCGACCTGAGGACCACAGCCACTTTTTCCAGCATTTCCCTTGTTGTGTGTGGATATAAGGCAGAGATGTAAAGTACGAGCCTTCCCCTGATCCCTGTTTCCAGGAATCATCAGTTTTGGAGATTCCGGCAGCAGAAATTGTACCTGATCCCTTATGTTTAATAGCTACGGATAGACCTGTCTTCCCTAAATTTGTCTAATCCTTATTTATACTCCTGGTGTCTGAGGCATGCTGTGGTAGTCAATTTTACAATCTGATTATGTGTGCTTTTGAATACTCGTGGTCTGCACTTATCTGAGAGAGACATTTTAAATCGCCATAATCTAATCTTGTTGCCAGCCATCTTTCTGCCACGGATGATGTGATGATTGAGCCATCAGAGATACGAAAACAGAGTCCTTGGCACACAAGAATAATCCCCTGTCTTTTGACGTAGGGGAAAGCGTTCTGAGTTGGGATCTACAGTGAGCCCCTGTGCTGTCACTGGAGAGGGACTGAATTCATATACACAGCCAAAAAAGAAGCACTGGTGTGTAGTGACCGGACTCCACAGCTGTGCTCACGAGAAAGGAAAGGCTGTNAAGAAGCACTGGTGTGTAGTGACCGGACTCTGGTGTGTAGTGACCGGACTCCACGGCTGTGCTCACGAGAAAGGAAAGGCTGCACTCGTGGGTGTCCTGACCTGAGGTTACACCTGACCTGACATTTCAATAGCACACGCTACACCCCATGTCCAGCTCAAGTCCCTGGTCAGAATGTGTATTCCAACAGAGCTGCTACGCTACCTCACCAGGAGAGCGCTCTTCTGTTCCGCACAGCCCGTGTTACCTCGAGGGAGGGGAGAGGAGCGAGTCCTGGGAGCTGTGGATCAGGAGACAGTCGTTGGCACTATAAAACATGATGCTGTGAGAGCAAATGGAAAACGCAGGTCTCAGCTGGCCTCTTCAGCCTCTGCCTTTAGCAGGATAAGCAGTGGCAGGGTGGCAGGGGGTGTTCCTCTTCGCCAGGAAGGAACTACTGCCAAGGCAGAGATCTGCACAGAGATGAGGTGGTTGGAAGAGTTTTTCACTTTTGGGGTCAGGAAGCACAAGCAGGAATCTAGTGAAGGGAGTCGATACCAGTTCTGGGTAGCTGATGCAGTGGAGCAAGCATCTTCCTAAGGATTTATGTAGCCTTGAGAAGAGAAGCAGGAACAGAAGGAAACGTGGCTGAGTACACAAATCTTCACTTGGGACTGGGCAGGTTCAGAGACAGGTGGAAATATGGGCTTGGTCAAGGACATAAATCCTTACGACAATAATTGCAATAATCTACCATCTGCAGGAATCCTTTCCTCTGGAGTGTTTCACACTCGCAATCAGAGACCGCCTGTGAAAATGTGGTCCTGAGACGTCTCCTGGCTCCACAGGATTCCTGTCTTCTGAAACCTGCTGGACGATGGAGCCTGCATGACAGAGGCACCTCAGGGACTGTGCCAATATTGCCCGCACTTTGACGGAGTAGAAAGGGAGAAAGAGGAATGAAAGGGGATGGAGAGAAAGAAACAGAATTAGGTGAGCTTAACCAGCTGAGTTTTCAATACAGGACAGAGACATAACATAGCCTGGTCTGTCTTGCACTCGAACGTCTTTTAGGCTAAACAGTATCATCTTTCCCGAGTAAATATTTGTATAATCAGGATTTTGTGAATCTACACTCATTTTAAGTCATCAGTTTTCTCTGTAAAGACTGTGTAGTGAAGGGAGCCCAAGAAGAACACTGCTCCATTGATTCCTATCAAGCCACGGTGAGTGATGAATACTGTAGTTTGACATTACACATAATTCCTCCAAAAGGAATCTCTGTTTGAAAAAAAATAATTACAATTCGGGATACAACAGGGCTTGTTGCAGTTTCCCTTAGGAAAAAAAAATGATGGCTCTCAACTGTAAATATCACAAAGAGATCTTTTTTTTTCTAAATAGGTTCTGGATACTTGGTTCTTTAAGTAAAATAGAGACTAATTATATACATCAAAACAACTATTTCCAAATGCCTTTTATTTCATTGAACAAATGGAAATTGTTTACCTCTGTGGCTTGTTCTATAACAGTATTTAAATAATTGTTACATAGTTATTATCAGAAGTAAATCCTTGGACCTCACATAGGGGCAATGCATTTGGCACACAAAAAATATTTGAAAAAAAATCCGGAACTGAAATAAAATCTGTATATTCTTTCCACTGAATTTCATTTCTTTCAGTCAGATTATTTTTGGAAAGGTGATTGAACTATTTATTTTTAACACTAATAATTCCTCTAAATTAATTAACATGAAAGCTCTCCTTTGTTATTCCAGACAATCAAGCCCCAAACCAGTGCCATCCCAAAATTAAGCTGCTGCAGCTTTTAACAGGGGCTCCCATTCATCTGCAAATGTGATGCGATTTTGCTTTAGTTGCCATAAATATTAACAGCAAGGGCTTTTTGTTCTTTTACTCCCTCTTGCTGCAGCCTGTTGCAAAGACTGAGGTTTAAAGTAATCTCAAAAAAAAAAAAAGTGCAAGACTTTACCACTTTATAATTTAGAGAGCCATTTTGCTTTGCTAAATCCTGAGATGGAGATTTCAGATAGCAATTTATCTGGCAAGGAGAGCTGGGTGGCAAGCAGATTCGATCAGTGTGATTGCCTCTAAGTACAGGACGGTACTCAGCAGCCGTACCTGGTGCCAGTTTTCCTCAAAGCACTGTTTATACTGAAATATCTAGTGATGCTTATCAGCCAGCAGCTCTCTCTGGGAACAACGGGAGTTGTCTGGATCTTTCTCCTCTGGAAAATCTCTCATGTAGGCTTCTCTGTTTCACTTCCACTTCTGGATCCAAAGGCTTTTCACGCCATCCCACCACAGATGGCAAACCTCACACCCATGGCACAGATTCTGCATTTTACCCTTTGGGTCCAGACCTCCTTCCTACTCTTGCAGCTGCAGAGACCTCCTGGGCCAGCTTTGCACAATGATTTCAGGGATAAACCAAGGGTGGATTTGCCATGGGAGGAAGGGAGCATGTGACCCCCCCAAATACGCTTGTACTCCCAGTCACATGCTGAAGCAACACTCATGTGGCTGCACAACTACCACATCCACACTGATGTTGAATCCAGCCCCTTTGCCACCATGCCTATAGACCCTGGGATTTAATCCCGTTTCTTCTCTAGTGACATCTGCTCCTCCGTGCTGGCCTTGCGTTTCGCTGCTCCAGTGATCCTCTCCCCTTGTGATCTGGAGACATCAACCCATTGCCACCCTGCGCTCTCGAGTGCTGCCCCCTGTCAGGGATTACCATGGGACTTAGGAGCTGAAAACACCCCAGGCCACAGAAGACAGTTAATGAGAAAATCTTCTGCTTGAAATTCCCAGCTGGCATTCTCTCTTCATCAGCTTTTGCAGCCTAAGAAACCTGGAAAGCTGCCCTGAAAAGCTGGTCTTAGATTCTGCTGGGTTTCATGGTTTAGTTGAGTGTAAAGTAGAATTGCAAGGACTGCACTTATACTGGGGCTGCACATACTCAGGTAGTGCTCGGAGCTCACAGCTAAGGGAAAAACTGAGCTGGAGCTCAGAGCTAGAATGAGCTTTATTATAACAACTTTAAAACCAGTAAACATTGGCGGAAGGAGGAAGCCTGAGGTGTATCTCGTAGTCAAGTCATTCACCACCACCAATATGAATGATAACCACAGGGATGACCCAGCAATTGTCACATTTCATCCTGACTGTTTTAAAGCAACCCCATAATACCCAGAAGGTTTTTGCCATCAATAACCGGAATGTATGCTGTGGACATTTCCAACCACAGGAAAGGCAAGAATGTAACCAGGAAAAATGAAAATGGCTTAAGCAAAAGCAAATAACGCTTGACCAACCTGGTTGTCTTCTGTTACTGACTAGCTGACTATTGTAGCCCCGGCTCCCACAGCAGTCTCATGGTAAACTGAGGAAGGACGGGCAGGTCAAAGCAATTGACAGAGGTTTGAAAGTTGGGTGGACTGCTAATCTCAAAGGTTGAGAATCAACTGCCTGGAAAAGGTCTGGGAATTGCACTGGGGGCTGACAATGTTCTCTCTGCAAATAAGGCAAACTACGTGTTCCTCTGCCTTTGGAAAAATGTCATCAGGAGATCAGAAGAAGTTATAACCTCCTTCTTCTTAGCACTATAGGGAGGCTTAACATGGAGAACTGTTTCTGGTGTGGGGCCCCAGTTCAAGCAGGACATGGGGAAACTGAGGAAGGTTACCCAGTGGATGGCTACCAAGGTGGTGAGCTCACAACCTACAAGGAGACAGTTGATAGCTGGACTTGTTTAGCCTGGTAAAGAAGAGTCTAAGGGGCAATCAAATATCAGCCTACAACTGCTTGAGAGGGAGTTACAAAGATGAAGAAGCCAAACTCTTCTTGGTTGTGGTAGGTGCTAAAACAAAGAGAAGAAGAAATTTGTGTTTAAAATGTTCAGACTGAAAATTAGGAAAAGCTCACACAGGAAGATAGTGACACTCCAAGACAGGTTCTTTAGATTGTAGAATCTCTCACAGGAAGACAAATCTATGGTCAACCTGATCTAGTAATGATGGCAGCCTGGCTTCAAGTGGGAGGTTGGTCTCTCCTGACCAACATTTCTTTGAATATTTGAATCTATGAGAGATAAAAAGCTCAAGAAGAAGATATGTCTACAGCTAAAAGCAGGAATAAATACCATCTCTCCTCAAGATAAAGCCAGTAACCTGTTCCAATGATGAATAGTTCCAGTTTCAACATGAGCTTTGATACCATCCTATAGTGAAATTCAGATTCCTCCAGAGATCAGTCCAGTTCTCCTTTCATTAGATGCCTGTATCTCCAGCACTAGTTTAACAAACTGGTGGGGACTCTTAGACAATTTTATCCTCTTGGGTCCTATCCCACCTACCTTAAGTATTGCTGCCAAACCTTTCCTGAGCCCTACAGGACTCCCAACATTAATTTGAGAGTGGGTTAAACTGGAGTTCTAGGTCTAATGTAATGATACTACCAGTGGTGGCGTCTTTTGGCAAACAACAGTCAGGGAGAGCTGAGCCATAGCATCCTAAATTAGGCCATACTAAAAAACTTGTTTTTTACCTTACTCTCTCTGTTGTTCCCCCGGGCATGTATCTGTTCTATATTTGGCTCTCAGCATGTTCCTTTCTCTTCTTTTCCTTGGGTGGAGATGCAAACCTTCCTTTCCATGACCAAGAGAGGGTCTTTGCAGCTGTTCAAAATCAGTTGCAGGTTGCTTAGCTGTGTCTATTGAATCATTTTCATTCCCTCATCTTCTAGGTCTCTCCAGTTTCTCAAGAGTATTGTGTCTGTGGGATGCCTCTGGTTGTCTTGCAACCTTGAAAATCTGCAATTTGAAGCAGGCTGATCAAGTGCAGATAATAGTTTCCTGTGAACAATAAATATCACTCAAAGCATCTTCCATAGAGTCAGGATACTTCAGTAACATAAATCTTCTTAAAAGCCTAACAGGCGTAAAAATCATTTGTATTTTCTCCCTTTTTCAGAGATTACTGAACTTTAGTCATCACTGGGGAAGTTCACCTGGCATTCTATCAGCTCTGGGTTTATCTGTATCGACAGGACAATAAAAATTCTTGTCTATCACTCTACCGCTGTCACCTTTGGCTTCTTCACTTGGTTGTGGAAGAATTTAATGGAGGTAAGAGAATAATGATGAAGAGAAAAAGATTACAAACTTAATGGCCTGTGAATGCTGTTTATAGTTTATCATCATTACAGATGGTGTTTTCTTGCTTGTGCACCTTGCTTGATTTCTCTTAGCCAGAAGTGTTGACAAAGTAGAGTTCCAGGTACAGCTAAAGATAAAATTTCAACTAGAAGAAAGAGAAGGCAGAAAAAATATTATTCTTCTCTCTTACCTATTTACTGCAAGAAAAATAAAAAAATGAGAAAACAAGAACCCTTGAGGCTGATTGAAGATGTGAACTTGCTCATTGACAGTATTTTATTTCAGGACTGAAAAAATGACCAGACAAAAATTTCTGTGAGGCAACTCTGTTGTGCTTCACTGATGCATCATTTCTTAAGTCATGGTCAGAAATTCTTTTCTGGAGAGAGCTGCATCACTCACAGATCAACCAGCAGAGCTTTTCATGCACACACTCACATGATACGTGATCAGGAGAGACAGATCTGGCCATCAGTTAAAACTGTTTTTACTAACCCAGCTCATTCCGCCTAAAACAAGTTAGAGGAGACTCTAACTTAGTGGATTGTTCTGCTAGTTGATAACCAGGGTGATACTTTCCAACAGACGTCCGTATCTGAGCATTACAATGCATAGTCAGAGACACCTTTCCCATCAGGGCAGCTGTTTGGAAGGTTAATGCTTTCATAGGATCCACCTGACCAGAACTGAAGACAGATGAAGATAGGAAAACTTCCTCTGACCTTTTCTCCCTCCAGCCTGGTAGCGTCTTCAATAACTTCTCAGATCTGTGGCATCCATCTACCATTTTGTAGTTTGGTGGGACAGAGAGATACACCTTCTAACGAGGGTAAAAGAGGGAGTCACGAGAGATAACATGTCAGTCCCATGTTTGCTGATAAACTTCGGTCTTCTGACCAACGTATCAAAAGGAAGAATTTGGAGGCAGTAGTGGAAAACCCAGAGAAAAACTAAAACTATATTTCTGTGTTATCAGTCTTTTCATTGTGAATCATGGAGTGAATTTTGAGCTCCTGATGTCATGGGTTTATATGAGATTATCAACTCTCTTCCTTTGTTTTCTTTTCTTTATTTAAAACAAACAAACAAAATAAAAGACTAGTCCTCCTAACTATGGAGAGCAGCATGAAGACAAGGCTCCTACTGGCACAAAATCTAATCTGTGGTGTTTCAACACAAAACACAAAGCCAAAGCAGTCCATATTCCATTTGAGCACTTTGAAAACGGAGGGTTTCTTCTTTTTTTTTTTTTTTTTTGCTTAAAAATGGTATTCTGGCGCTAACTTTGCCTGCTTGCAAGATATGAAAAAATGTTTATATTTTAAATATAGACGTATATACATATATACACATAAAAGGAGATACTCTTTTGCAAGCTGAACAAACTGTTGCGTTTAGCTTGAAATGAATCTTTGATTTCTGAATTTCTTTTGTCCTCTTTTTTAATTCAATTTGGGCAGGGAATTACAAAAAGCCCAGTTATTCATATGGCTTCAATTACTTGAGACATTTGCCAGAATACCTTGCAGCATAAAGTAATTTCTTTCTATAAATTTGGTACTGGGTTCATTTCTTGCCCAGACCTCTTAGCAATTTATCTGGGACACCTGTGGGTGTTGCACCTGGAAGATTAAGCTATATAAAGCTCGTATAAAGATATTTGTTTCTGATAAACAAGACCCTGATAATGCTAATTTATTTTAGGGTTAAATTTGATATTATGTATAAAGGGACTGTATGAAATAATTTCAAAATTATTTGAAATTATTTGAGTTTGCAGTGAATCCCTTAGAAAAAAAAAGAAAGAAATCCCCTCATCTTCAGTCAAAAGACTTTCTTCTAGAAAAATCAGATTTATGAAATAAGGGTGATGAAAAAATAATAAGTCTGACTGTTTAATACATGTATACATACACAAAGGTCAATAAATAGCCCAAGCAGTGGAAGGAACTCGTAAGTGATGCTTCTGCTGATTTCATTGCAAGCATTCCCTGAGTTTCTATTTATTTTCGGGAGTGTTTGCATGTGGATGGCTCTGCATGTTTAATATCTATTCTCATATCAAGGAAGCATAGGGGAAAAACTCAATTTGGATATATTTTCAAGCAATTAATAATAATTCAGGGTTTGTGCATTTCTTATGCCAAAACTGTGCTTGCCAAGGTTTGGAGCCCTCAAAATGCATAAATTAGCCCAAGTCTGAATCGCTATGATTTTCTCCTCCATTTGAAACAATATTTGTTCAAAAGGTATTAAATGTGCTTCACTTTTGTCTTTGTTCAATCCAAAGTAATTTTTAAAATTTTTACCGAGACTCCTTGATATCCTGTTTTAAAATGGTTTCAGTTTTCAAGTCTGGCCAAGTCTCCATGGACATTTCAGTTCACTTAAGTCTGATTGCAATCAGTGGGAGTCGTTCCATTGTTTTCAATGGAATTTGGATCAGGTTTATTTGTAGCATATCTTACGTATGTTTGCTGTCATGGAATGAGCCATCTATCATCCAGGGATCTTGAGAGAACAAGACATAAGTCCAGGATCTCAGATCTTGCTTGGGAGGAATTTAAGCCAGTTCTGGTTTATTAGTGGCAACTGCTCTATATAACACATCTTGAGCATCTGCCCCTTCCCTGCAGTAAGAGCTTCTTTTCGGATTCAGTTTCTCCCAGCAGTCAGCTCATTTGAATATTTAAAATGGTGCCTCGGTCTCCTGCAAGATTCCCTTATCATGATTTCAATTCCTCGTTGACACACTCCGGGCATTTTGCTGCCTTGAACATCTGCTGAAGGACTCTTTGAGATGCAAACTCAACAGCTTTTATACAGTTTGGTTCTTTTTGCAGTTTCCAAAAGAGGCAAAAATAAATAAACAAGGCATGGGCCCTGGACTGTTTTCTCGGTGGGTTTTTTTGTTCTGCCACATAGGTGCATCTCTCTGCACAATCTTATTTTGTCTTTGTTGCTGTTGTTTTTGCCAGACAATGTAATTATCTTGATTGGTGGGTGGCCAACAAAGTTTTAATTAGATCCAGGGGGATTTGAGCGGGACTACGTGTTAAAAAAAAAGGCAAACCAATGTTGCTAGAATTATTGTTTGTTTACGTTGTGGTGCATCTTCTGTGAAATATGACGTCGCCTCTTCGCATTTCGAGTTGGGGCCGCTCTTCTCCTGCCTTGCTCTTTCACCTGGTTGACAGGGAACGATGAACTGGCGTTAACATCCCTGTGCTGAAGCACTGCTGCCAAGCTGGTGCTGCTGCAAAACGTCCAGCAGCTCGGCCACTGCCAAACAGAGCCATCGATCCTCCAGCTCGTGCCAGTTCAAAGGAACGGAGGATGCGTATCCAGTTCTGCGGAAGCGGTGACAAGTGATTTGGGGCAGGCGATTGGCATGGGCGACAGTGAGCAATACTGAACGCAGGGGAAGGACTGCACTGGGGAGGTCTTTCTGGATGGTTATAGTTATTAATTTTTGACTGGAAAAGGGTTGTTTTTATTTATTATTCAGTTGTCTAAAAATATCCCGGTAATGAATTAACCTGAAGGGGGGGAGGGGTGGAAGGGGGAACAGAAAAACGCATATTGATTTTCTAAAAGCAGGCAGGAATGCTGTTATTTTCCAATTAACGTTTAGCATTAGAGAACAATCCAGCTGGAAAGAACCAGCTAAGCAATACAAAGCTTTTTGTTTTCTGCACTTTTTCTAGTGATTTTTTTTCTCATTTAACTTCTTAAAAAAGAACCTAATAACAACCTAGGCCATTTCTTTGGTTAATGGGAATTAACTTGTCGTGGACTCCACTGGGGAGACTATGAAATATCTGTGGTGGGGATCCAAAGGTTCATGCTGAAGCAGAAGGCATTTTCACCTAATGAAGGCTGCCCCTGCTCCAGTGCTGGAGGAAAGTGTGAGAGGAAAACGACCTGAATGCAGTACTGGTGATAAGGGTGCTTCTCTATGAATTCCAGAGCATGTCTGGGATTCTGGTCAGACTGGTGACGACCCGTAGTCTGATTCTGGCAGAGTCACCCTTTTCTTTCCGCTTCTGCTTTTTATTCTGTCTGTCATAACGTCCATGTGTCTTCCTTCTCATGGCTTAGCATACTTGAGGTTCACCAAATTCAAAAGCAAACGATGACTGAAAATGATGCCATCACATCCAGCCACCTTCAAGTCTCCCATAGTGACCACTGACTGAATGGCTACATCTGAATGACGTGACCAGGAGCAGCCTTCAGCACAAACCCAATAGGCAGCTCAGGGTCACACCACTGGCTCTCCAGTGAGACCCAGCAAGCGTTAGATCCCACAGCTCATGTTACATACCCAGAGCAATGAGTGCTGATAACAGGAAAGCTGATGGGAAGCAGAAGAATTACCACACTTCTGAGTAAATATGTGCATACACAGGTAAACATACATTCACATAAATTGAGATTTTTATTTTTTTTTAACAGGTTCCTGAGGCTTTAACTCAGTTTTCAAGTCTTTTAAGCTTTCTGATTTTTCAGTTTTCTCTCTAGCAAGTTATCCTTTTCAAATTATTAACTTGTGCTGAGGTGAACTCTGCTGAGTTCAAGCAACAGCAGAGCTTTTCTGGCCAACAGCATCCACTGTATTTCCATATAATTTGTCCCTCTCCTCCTAAATGCTCACAGGACTCTGGCTGTAGAAAGTCCACTTTGGGACTTTCCCTCATATATGAGTTATGGAAACAAGTATTGAAACTGAATCCTGCTCTTGTCCATCCTGGACTTGGCAAAGCTTATGGAAAGCTGCAAGCACCCTTTACTACTGTACAAAGATGGAAATTTTCCCAGATATTTCTCAACAGTTTTGCATAAATTTCAATATATATGTTCTTATTTAGCAAATATTTATTTAGTTATCACTGCAGTTTTCCTTTAAGGGTCTAGCAAGAGCTCAGGGAGAGTGACAAAATCACCAGCTTCTGCAGAGAAATGATATGCCCTGCAGTCATACTATGTATTTAGAGTCTGGAGACAAATTTTAGGGCCTGGATTTATTTATAGTGTCTAATAGATGTTTGATAATTATGTGCATGGAAATGGAAAACAAATTCCCCATATTAAAAAGCATAAAGAAAGCTTGTTTGGATTAGCATGATCAACTGAAAACATCAATTTGATTCTTGGTGTATATATAATTTACTGAGCTGCAAAATAAACATACTCTACTGTTCCTCTGCTGAAGGCTCCAGCTGTAAATATTTCATTACTTTAAAAATGTATTGCTATTAGATAGGTCTTTTAGTATTCAGCAGAATCAAGTTTTAAGTAATAAAATAAAATTGTTTCTATTTCCTGAAGGACCTTTTTTAAACATACTATTTCAGCGAGGTGAAAATTGTTCTGCCACCTGTTGGGTGCTGGCAGAATCGTCCCACGAGCAAGTGGGTTTGTTTTCTTTTCATTAGCTTTGATGGCATAAATCAATTCCTGCTCTCGGGAGTACACAGTATAAATCACAGACACCCACAGTCACACCCGGCACACATTTCACTCCTTTTCTTGCCAAATGGCACCACGGAACTCATGACTGCAGGAAGCTTAGAACTCGTTTAGCATGTATAGCCCCGCTGACAACATATATGCTTAAAAGTCTTTTAAGGCTCACCTCTCAGGGCATTAACTGTCAGATATCAAGATGAGAAGGGGAGACTGGTCTAAGCTGAACCAGTCTACAGCTGGGGAATTCTCACCTCTGCCTTAGAGGAGGTTGGTGCTGATCACTGTCAGAAAAAGTACGGGGATAATTACATCACGTCCTCGTCCGTCTCTCCCTGTCCTGTTACTAGCTTGCAGGTCATCTTCTCCTCTAAGGAAAATGGCTCTACTCCCTGGATAGTGTAGAGGAATGAAGACTAGATGAGGTAAGGAGGAAGTTTGTCAGGCAAATGGAAACATCATCCCCTAAGGAAGAGAGAGACTTAGTGATGCCATCATTACAGATTTTCTTTACACAACCGGGACACTTCTGGTGGTCTTCCTGTCGTTGATTGAAATGGCCAAAAGACATGATTTTGCAAAGGATTTCAGGATGGTTTCTTCCTGAATTTGGGGAGAAAAAAAACAGTATGGAATTCAGTGTTTTTCCACTGTTGGAATGCTTTTAAGAGAAAAACCCAAACATCTACGGCTTTTGTGGAATGAATTGCAAGTGTTGGGGTGGCTCTTTTTATTCAGGAATTGATGGGGTTTGCTGTTCAAAAATTGACATTGTAAGCACAGGATTAAATATGGGTGCATAGATACATGGGAAGATTTTTCTGTTGTGTGTGATGTACCAAAGGCACAAATAATCACAAATCTGGAAGGAATTCATTTGCTGCCCATGTATCACTTTGGCACTGGGTAAACTGCTTCCACGACTATTTCATTTCTCAAGAATAGCTCCCCACAAAACAAACAGTATGTCTGAACATCATGAAGTAGAATTTTTTCCAATTTATTATTGGCCTTTTTGAAATCCTTAAGGACCCTCAAACCGAGCATTGAACAAAGACCACAGTCCCTTCCCATATAAAGTTCCAGTCCATGTTATCCAAGTGTTAAGAGAGGTTAGCCTATGCACAGAGGATTTGAAAGCTCTCCCACAATAAAACAGTGTAAATTACATGGCTGGGGCAACACTTCACCCCAAAAATTTGTAGGATTAAGCCTTCATATTATATTGTTAATGTTGGTTGTTTTCAAAACATGGCAACAGATGTTCCCTCTCCCTCCACTGAGCATTCAGTCAGGTAAAAACCTGAGAAAGGCATTGCTTTGCAGACTTGCTGTATCTCCTGAAACTTGTTTTCTTTTTCTAACAATCCTGAAGAGCTGTTTTGGTTCTCAGCTAAGAATTAACTTTGCGAAGGAAATTCCTTATGTAGGAACAGCTGTATAGGTTGGAGTTTCTAAGGTTGGCATGAGAGCACTTTGTGTCACTTGAAGCGCTATTGAAAACTCTCATCAAATACTGACATTTCAAGACAGTCTTCTTTTGCAGAAATCTGAAATAACTTCAGACAATTTTACATCTCATTAAAACTCAAAACGTAGATACCCTGACTGCTGCAATTTTTATCACTATTTTCTCCTTTCTAAACAGTGTTATAGCTTTTTTTTTGACAAATATTGAGTTGTTGTAACAGTTTGTTTCATATCAAAATGTATATTGAGTTATATCAAAAGTTTCATGCCTGTGGAAAATTACATACAACCTTCATGTGCACATTCTGAATCCTTATTTGGAATAATAATCTAAAAATGAGATAATTTTCCCTTATATACTCATTTATACAAATTTGGCACAGGGTACCTGAGCTGAAATTATGAACTGAGAATTGATAATACGTATCACATATGCTACAATTCATTCAAAAAATTAATATATTTATGGAGCATTTAGGGAGTCTGGAAGGGCTGTCAAGAGGAAGCCTGCAGCTTTGTTTTCTGTGGCAGTATCAGGTAATTTATCACCATTTCAGCTACATCCTGTTCACAGCAACACTTCTCAAAAGTGCTAAAAGAGATTTCTCAAAAGGCTGTTGGACTGACTTCTTGGATTCCTCAACTACTCTCTCAAGAGCTGATGTTACATCACATTGGCAAATGTGATGAACAGAAAGACATTATTGCTATGACTGCATTCAAGTCTGGGTCCAGCTCGCACTCCACCGCTCCTCCTCCAGGTTCAGTTCAGGGATGGTTACTTTCTTCTGTCTCTATGGTCCTGTAAACTTCCTCATAGCAATAAAATTTGAGGATGTAGCTTGGGGAAAGGAGTAACATCATGCACTAGCTGAATGCTCATCTTGTTACCCTGTGGCCCTGCAGCTGGATTACGTATCCTGCGTGATCACCACAGCAGTCTGGTGAGCCCATCTCTGTCAAAAGCACCATAGGTCCAACCTTCAGCTAAGATAGCTCAACACTGACTCCAGTCGGGCCACCCTGGTTTTCCCCCGGGACTTGGCCTCATGAACACCATCTAAGAGTCCAGCTCTGGTACTACAAAAAACCACACTTGGCCTTGGCTCAGTCTGGCACTGGACAATGCATCATGTAAATATCTACCGCAATGAAAGAATGGTCTCCAGAAAGACCATGTTGTTGGCAGGCTCTGCTCTCCCATCCAGGCTTCTGCCTGCGGAACTGTCTCCTGTGGGCTAAGGAGGAAAGGTGATAGCTTCCAATCAATATGCAGAGATCTTGGAGTATGCATGGGGCAGGGTAAATTGATGGGATCCCTCACACTCCAATGAATAATCTCTAATCATGCCTGAAGCCATGGTGATTCTGGTCTTGAGGCCGGTAATCTTTACATTGAACATAATGAGTCAAGGCCACCTGGGATCCCATCCTTGAAAGCAAAGAAAAGCAGATGCCAAGGAAGGTATATAAGCCTTGAACAGGTATGTAGTAATACTCCTTCAGAATACTCTCCAACCTCCAGCAATTTGCAGCGCAAGGACTTCCCAAAACAAACATCGTTCATATGCATGCAGTAATTCTCAGAGAATTTCCCTTCCAGAACTTGTCCTGTCTCTGCTTGAATCTGTGCAAACTATACATATCCCCACTGTCCTGCAGCAAGGAATTTCATAGCTACACCCTGTATGAAAAATTACCTCTTACGGTTTCTTTTGAATGTGCCGATTGTTGGCTATTCACATATCAGAGAAGAAACAAAACAAATGATCCAACCTTTTCTCACTACTCAGGAGCAAGAATATTTCTCTACTTGAAGTTATGCATGTGTCTACTAGAATCTAGCCAAGCACTGGATAAACATGACATAAAACTAATCGGCATTTCATATACTTCCAGGTGAAAGTTTAGAAAACCTGAAGCATTTTTTTTGCACTCTGAATCATCCCAATTTCAAGGGCATTTATACCCTGACTTTCCACACAACACTCAGCTGAAGCATGCCTCATTAGCTCACATGCAAGCCTTCATGCCTCTGTAACCCAAATTTCCTTTCTCACCTTTCTCAGATGGTATTTTTTCCCTCATTGCTGAAGCTTAAATTGATTTACTGCCCTCAAACACAATTCAGGTGCTCTGCGGTTTCATGGCCCTTTTAAACTCTCCTCAATGGCAACGGATATGGAAGCGCTGTTCAGGTCCTTGCATTTAACATCATTTGATTCTTCTCTCCCTGTCCTCCATCTCCCTCACTTCCCCTTATTTGTATTCTCATCAGTGTCACATTAAATGCCGTGGAACACGCTTTTAGGGTAATAACAGGCCTGAAGTTTATGAAATAAAAGATTGATATCAGCTTCATAAAACTCAGGGGAAGCAATATCTTCCCTGCGTCTTGCCATCCCTTTAACTGCAGCTACCTTTATACGTTGTGGAGGGGGAGAAGAGTTTAAAAAAAGAGAAAAAAGGAGATATCTCCAAACAGCAGTGGGATTTTGGAACCCGGTGTGCCGTTAATTTCTTTATCGCTTTAACTGCAAGGAAGTTGCGCTTGCTTCTTTGTGTATTTCAGTGGTGTGTTTCTTTCAAGGGCTTGGCAATCTTTTTCCTTAAATGTCACTAGATTCTGAAACGTTCGGGCTTTGTAACCAGTGGTTTATAGCCGTCACACATTGAAAGGGCAACGGATGAAGAAACTGTCTATCATTGTAGATAAACGGAACGTTTGCCAGTTATCAGGATGGAATGAGAAACGAGGCAGTGAAATCAGGATGCAGTTTTACACCACTGCCCAAGCTGGTGGCATCTGGGTACCACCTGTGAAACCTGCACCATCAGGCTGAATGATCTCCTTCACCTGTTTCACCAGCAAGCTGGTGCCTCTGAATACGGACCTGAAGCCACGTTTGGATTAGGGTCATACTCACAGTGTGCATTACAGAGTTTGCTTACAGGATTTGATTTGGGATCCATCACTTGCTTCAGTTTCCACTCCATCATATCTAACCCCTCCAGAGCAGTACCTGTGTCAAACACAGCCTGCTGCAGCTGCAGGGGTGAAGATGGACTCTAGATCTGACAAAGCTCAAGGACTCTGGCGTGGTGATCCTTTTTAGGGTTGCACACCAATTCGACAGCATGAAGTTTTTGAGCAAAACCTTATATTTATATTTACTCCAGAAGAAACTGGAGAAGCAAGAAGAGGTAGTACACAGCCAGATCACTCAGCCTTACATGTCTTAAGACATCTCCCATGTCCCCATATCTCCCCAAATCAGTGCCGTGTAGACCTTACCAATGTTTTTTGCCAATGATTTTCTCTTTCGAAGGCCTGTTTTGCTATTTCCAGTTCACAGCTGAACCTTTAATTTTGCAGGTTGGAAGACTGACACAGGCACATTTAAGATGAGAAAAGCTTTTTCCTTTTAGTTTTTCTTCCTCTTTTTGGGGCAGTCATTATTTGTGTTTTTTACCTTTGATAATAGATCTTACATTCGACAAAAAATTAAAAGCCATTGCATTTCAGCTTTCTGCTTAGCTGCCTCTGAATATTGGACTTTTTTCCCTTTTTTAATTATTTTTAAAATGCCACCAATTTAGCAAAACTTGCTGAAATGGACAGCTGAGGGGTGGGAGAACCTGAAGAAGCAAGCTACTTTGCCAAAACCATCCCACTAATCCCACCAACTTGTCAATATTTGCCAGAAGCAATTGCAAAGCAACAAACAGGCTTTTTATGAAGGACAGAAATTTATTTTTAAAATGGGCCGAATTGTATTGGCTCCACCTTCCCCAAGTGTCAATGGGCAAATTGCTGTAACACAGCTATCCTAGGAGAGATGTGATTCTTAGCTTAGTAAACTCAGTGGGAGCTTCTGCACAGGCTTTTTTCTGAGCTCTGGAACAGGCCCTATAGGTATTTAACCCACAGCCCTCCACAGACCTATGGCAATAGGTGTTCCTATAAAGCAGTTCACAACATCCCAAGATGGAAAATAAGGAGGTGATTTTGAAATCTTGAGATCAAATAGCGTATTTGTCCATTTTTGTCCGCATCTTTCTCCCCTCCTACCTTTCCAGATTATTTTGCTGTCTGAGGGAAGGGTTGTCCAGGTGTGAGCCCACCTCAGCTCGGTGGCTGATGACTGACCATGCCAAAAGGGAAGGCAGCCATCAGGGCTGCAGTGTCAAAGAAATGGGCAGAGGATTAATAGATATCAAAAAGCTGTGTTGTCATATAATCACTCAGTATAGTCTCTGAGTATAGGCCTTTACCCACCAATTCCAACATCAAGCCCATTAAGGGGTGATGTTAAGCACAGAGATGTAAAAAGGAAGTCTTTATCAGAAAAGTGCTTAATAAACAAAAGTTACCTGTGCCAAAGGACTTTGGAGCATAACTGAAAAACTTTTATAAGCATCATAGCTTGCTCTGAAAGGGTGATACAGCCACAGCTCTTAAGCAAAGGATGCTTTAGGTTGCAGAGTGAAAAGGTATTGCAAAGCTGACTTAACCATCTAAAGAAATGGAGTAAAAGAGCCCAAACTGACTGACCAACTGTTAGGTTCACAGCAGGTCCTCCCTTTCTGAAAAAATAAGAAGTATTTTTTCTGCCCAGGTGAGGGGACCTCTCTGGGCATGGCACAGGTTGACCCAACTGAAATAAAATAGTTCTGGAAATAGCATGGGTTTGTCACAGGAAATTAGCAATGGCCCAACCCCAAACCAGATCCAAGCATTGGATAAATACAGATGTAGATTGAATGAACCTTGTTGGCTGGAGAAATTTCTCTAAACCAGTGAATTAATATTGCAGACCAGAAAATTGCATTCACTGAAAAGCTCAGGGGATTTTGCATTAGTGTGTAGCTATTGGGTTAATCTCTAACCTGTATTGCCTTTCCTCTCCCAACTGCCGGGATTTGGCTCTTTCTCTGCTTTACGGTCTGACAGAGTTAGAAGCATATCCAACAGCACTTCAGGAGCCACTTCTGGCACTTGATAAACAGCTCTGGATGCAGTGTCGTTAATGTGTCTGGAGACAGGCGCTCGGCGAGGGTTGCCTCAGGAGCAACCTCTGTTCCTGGGTGTGCTTCGCTCTGTCTGGATATCCGGGCTGCATTCATCTCGTGTCAGAGGTAACGGCTGTTTAATAACGAGATGTATCAAGAGGGAGCAGATGAGGGGAAGATACGCGATTTACTGAATAATAATGCCAAAATTCAGTGCACCAGAGCATTTTGATTTAGCCATTTCAGGGACTGACAGCCCACAAAGCAGCACTTCACCTGCTACAAGAACATTGCAAATCTGAGTAAGGAGAGGGAGAAAGTACACAGGTAATATCCTGGGACGCGGAGCAGACAAATATTTAAACCCTTAGCCAACTGCTTCTCAAAACAGTCCTTTCTCTGCCACCACAGACCCTTCCCTCGCTGCTATTTATCTGAAAAAGGAGAGAGTAAAAATAATGGAGAGGAAAAAAGAAGTTTGCCAGGTCTTTGGTTCGTTGACAGTGGTCAGAACCAGCAGAAGCAATCTCATATCGATCCCAGCTTGATGCAAAGCAAATGTGGAAACCTGGAAGTTAAGCAATTCTAATAGAAAGTATGGACAAGGAAATAGTCTTCTCAAGGAAAGTGTTGAAAATCACTGTAATAGAAGTTGTTTCTCTCTAAAAGATGAGTTTGGTCACCTTGAAGTAAGGTGGCTGGATTCAGTCCCATATTACTACCAGAGCAACTTGAACCCAGTACAGTCATGTTGGCACTTAGCTCCAAAAAACAGTCAAAAGAGCCTGGGAAGGCAGCACAGACGAATACTTAAGACCTGGCTGTTCCTGAGAAAGCCTCTGCAATTATTGCAGCTCAACATCAAACTATACTGACTGCAAGCAATTCTTGCTTTAAGACATTTCTACTCTTCACTTCTACTTCCTGAGGACAGAAACACTGTCACCCTTTTCACAGCTCTACAAGGAGACTTGAGCAATTAGCTGTTTGTTTTACCACTCAGTTCAGAGTGGGTAAAGATTTCAGATATAAACTGAAGGACCATCCACGGATGCAACGAAAAGCAGAGTCATGAAGATCATTTCACAATTCACTTTGGTGACCCTGTCCTTTCTCCCAGTTTGACCTCTCAAAAATGTTTCAACTCTGAAACAAAGTGCAAATCTATAGCAAAGGTTTCCTCTACCTCACTTCATTCCACCCTGCCTTTTGAAGGTCTCCTCTGCCCAGATTTTATCTCCAGTCCTCTACATCACGTGTGCCACTAACATTTCCACAGAGGTCACAATTTTTCAC
Organism: Anarhynchus alexandrinus; assembly: GCA_008711295.1. Taxonomy (NCBI): domain Eukaryota; kingdom Metazoa; phylum Chordata; class Aves; order Charadriiformes; family Charadriidae; genus Anarhynchus; species Anarhynchus alexandrinus. The sequence continues at coordinate 1,327,462 of VUYV01000011.1, read as the reverse complement.
CAACTCATAAGAACACACAGTTTGATGCAATCCAGTAGGACCCCAGTTATATAGACGTACAGAGGTCAAAATGAACAGGAAAATCTCTTTGGTCCATCTTAAGATATAAATCATACCCAAACTCCTAAATTTCCATAGCAGAACAACTCCATTACTTTTTGGAGCACTGCGCATGCATATTTATATATGCATACACATAAACACACATACATGATATGTATAGGTGTAAGTACACCCACACCATACATGTTGATATATAAAGTATATGCATGTTAATTACTCCCCTGGTTCTCTGATTTTTCAGTGTTACCGCTCTTTTTTTTCTGATAACAGCTGTTAGGAGCTGTGAAAATGGTTATTTTTGAATATAAGGCGTTCCACCTTCCCAAATGTTTGTCTATATAAGACATACGTGTGAGTTTGTAGCTGTTTGCACATTAATAATTACACCTTTAGTTCTGCAGTTGAAGATCTTGAATTCACTTTTGCTTAAGATCCAATAAGGACTCATTATGAAAGAAAAATATAAGAGTTTCTCCTTCCTCCTTCTTTGTAACAGGAGTCCCAGCAAGCACACCATAATTTCTATCAAGAACCCTACAGGCATGAGTTTGACTTGTCTGTCTCTTTACAAAATTATGCTGGAGGCAGCTTGATTGCAGAAAAATTTCCAAATGGAAGGGAAGAGACACAGAAGAAAATGCTGGAACCTGACTGCCCTCTGCAAATGTCCATTGATTAACTCAGTTAGCTCCGTGGCTCTAGGATGTTCTCATTTCAGTGTACCACTGCAAGATGATAAAAAGTTAGGTTACCGGTATTTATTTATTTATTGCTGGCAACAAAAAGACACCAACACAGTACAAGGAGAGTGTCAAACCAGGACAGAGAGGAAATTGTCTCTTGGTAAAGATTAAAACTGTGATTTGGGATATTGTTCGAAGACATGGTCTAATTAAAAAAAAAAAAATTCAATTAAAGAGCTACACAAAGATCTATGTGTCTAGTCATCAGTCATACATTATTAAAATAGTTCAAGATACTGTTTGCTATTTTTTCATCCCTAGGAACTTTAAAAAGAGCAATATCCAAAAAATAGTCCTATAATGAAGAAGTAGTCAAAAGTTTTTAAGTTTAGTTTTAGAAGAATGTTTTCTTAACATTTCTTTTTCATGACAGAATGTTTTAAAATACTGTTAAAACCCATACCGAAAGAGAAAAAAAAATTAAATAAACCTTATCCAGTTTCACAGAATTGCTAAATAAAACATCTCCAAGGTCCCGCGCTGCAGTGAAAATGTTGTTTTTGTTGGCTCCGATGCTGCAAAAATCTCATCTCAACACTAGATTTTACGCGATTTTATCTTAGTGTGTCAAAAAGCCCATGAGGAATTCCTGAGAGAGATCCCACTTCTCCAGTACTCCAGGCAAACATTCGACTGTTTTGGTATGGGGGAAGAAAAGCTCAGGCAGATACATTCTAGCATAAAGTCAGATTTTACCTGTGTACAGTTTCATGCAGTACTCGTCTCAGTCTGTCTCTGCTTAAGGATTCTGCATGTAACTGAGTAAATAGCGTACATGAAAATCCTCTCCTCTCAATCCATAAAGAATAGGAAAGGTTATAGCCTCAATACACAGATGCTCTGCTTCTCAGATCAGTCTGTAGATCTGTAGGTCTCCAATCCAATTCCCAGCATGTAAGCCAAGTACCCCCACACACAGTGTTACAAAAGTGTTGCGGGAAAGATGGTCCTGCAAACTCTGGCTGAAGCCAAAGGAGAAGAGAGTTCCTTTATTCCGTCTCTCTTGCACTTCATGACCAATTTGCAATCTCCGTACTTCTGCATTTACACAGACAGGGGGTGTGAGAATTCATCAATGTTTGTTGCATTTTATATACTATGATACTGAGGTCTCTTGTCCTGTGGTCAAACCTTTAAGCAGCCAAGTCTTTTCTTCTCCCCTCTGTCTGAGGACTGTTGTGACCTTTGTTTTGGATGCTACATCTATCTGAAGAATTATACCCACATACCATGGGCTGTCTCAGACACTTCTCTTTGCACCTTCAGTTCTCCACCAAAAAGAGTAAGAACACTACACAAATAAGCCAGATAGAAAAGCCTACAAATAATCAGGGAGGAACAACCCTATAGCATAGATTAGAAGACAATCGCTTTCCCATCACTTGCCAGACCACGCTAATGGAAAACCTTAAAAAAACCAAACTTCAGTTGTTGGATGAAATTATGTTTATGAGTTTTTTTCCTCTATGGAAAGCCAGTTTTTATTTCCATTAAGTACTATGTCCCATTTTTTCCTTTAAAAGCAGAATAAATAAATATTGTACCAGAGCGCAAAAGCAGAGTTAATTAAAAAGACCACGATAATTGACAATTCAATAGTAAACCGCTAGCACAAGCGCTGAAGTTTAAATTGGAGTTTAAAATTCCTCCAGCTTTTGCTAATCTTTGATGCTCAAGGGAACAAAGGAAGTCTTTGTTTTGGAAAAAATTATGATTTTTACATGACAATCCCCCTTTTTTTTTTTAGCCTGATTTCCTAAGGAAATAAGGTACCTTGTCAAACTGTCCGTCATTCCTCCCTTAATTACTTTTGAACACACTTGCCAACTTCAACCACATTTGAAAGAGGGAGATAAGTCCCAGGAACAGTGACGCTTTACAAGTTTCGCTGAACTGCCCAGGTTGAGAAGTGAGCCGTGAAGGACTGGCTCCATCAGAAGAGGGGCCGGGAGCCCTCAGCTGCTGCACAGCCGAGCTGCAAAGGAGGGCTGGGCAGGGATCCGAGGAAGCCACAGGCACGTAGGCGACTGGAGTGGGTAAAGGGAACTGCTGCTTTTCTGGTAAGAGAGGCGACAGCTACAAATACACACATAACCTGACTGCTCCGGCTCTGCTGCTTTTCAAATTCCCAGTTAATTTCTCTGATCCCAAGCTTCATCCCCCCTTTTTTTTGGCCCTTTGCGTGATTTTGTGTCACAGATTCAAGATAACAGAAGTTTTCATTGTGTCAAGGAAGAAAACAGCTATTTATGAAATGCCATGTCATATGGAGAATGATTATTACTGGGGTTTATTATTATTATTATTATTATTATTATTATCATCATTATCATTATTATTATCATTCTTATTACTACTACTACTATCATATTATTTAGAAGTCTCCCGTACATATTCAATTAAGACTTGATTATTTAAAACAAAGCAAAACAAAGTTTTGAGCAAACCTTCTGAAATCTTTGGTTTTGTTGTTTGCCAACCCACTTCTGCCTCATCACAAGATAGACTAGACTGGCAAATTTGTAAAATCCGTGGAGAGCAGAGGCTAGAGGCAGACAGAGAAGGCATAGGAAGACAAAATAGCTATGCTGTAGGTTGTAAAAACCATACTTTCTCATATAGAAAATGACGGGTATATTAGGGGAAAAAAAGGATTAATTTCTTTAGCTGTAAAGGGCCTCACAGTCTATTACCATCAGCTTGTGGAAGCCAGTAGCCATCATGGCAGACGTCTTTTCTTTTCCAGTACTTCAAGAAATTAAACTGTCAGTCTTCATTTCAGCTGGTGGCTTCACCATGATATGATGCTGTGCTTAAGAGGGTTTGAATTCAAAACAATTCCCTTGGTTTCACTGTCTCCCATATCAGATAGGAATCTCCTGATGAAATCCAAGATATTGCATTTGAGACACCAAGGCAAATGAGGGCTGGCAAGCATGAGGTCAGATTGTTTTTTTGGCAATGAAATACTCCTACTGGAAAACCTGGAGGACATCCAGAGCCTAAAGCTCTACTTTATCATTTGGGCTGGGGAACACGTACTTTAAGCAATTTGAAGATCAGACCCCCTCAGTCAAGTAGAGACAACGTCACAAGGGAGAAACTCCCAGTGCAGCGCTGCATAGTTTGGCATAGGTACACCCAAGATAAATCCCTCTTCTCTGCCTTCTGAGAAAGGCAACAGAAAATGGCTATTTAGAGTGTCATTACAGTTCAAACTTGCTTCTCTTGGTCTTTCCATAAATTTTGCTGTACTGATTTAACACCACAGTTGTGCTAACTGTTATGGACTCTCTGTTTCCACAGGGAGTGTAACCTTGCAGGGAGAAAAGGAGGACAGAAGGAGCCAGTATCTGGATGTGGAGCTCATAATTCAGGTGGCTGTGTACAGCTGGAGCAAGGGAGGACTTTCCTCCCAGTGTTTCATGATTTAGTGGTGACTCAGTAAAATGCTCAGCAGGCCAAAGGTGGGAAGAGAAAAGGTTTCCTGTATTTAACTCTGAGGGAAACCTGGCAGAGACCCTCACCACGCTTAAAAAAGAGTTATTGCCCTTCAGTTAGCAACAGCAATTCGCATTTCAGTGTTTCCTAGAAAAACAGCCAAACCCTTAAGCCCCTGCTTCAGGAGTAGTGGAGATCAGTGGGAATTTCCAGCCCTTCTGCCTTTCTAACCTCCTAAAGAAACTCATCCCACCTCACCCTGAGTTTTGTTGTGCCTCTCGTTCCAAGTCGCTCAGAGATGCTTTAAAGGCTGGTGTCATACATCGAGGCCTCTGAGGATTGAGGGCTCTATAGGCAGGAAAATATTTCTTCCCAGAAATGGCCCCATGCTCTGAAGCATAAGGATTGATAACCCCTGTAAATTTTCTCTTTGCCAGTGCAATTGCTGATGTTATTCATATTCATGTAAGTGCCTAATCCTTTCCTGAATTATTTGCCTTATATCAACTTGAGTTCACAAAATAACTTCATAGGTAGCTGCCATTTTCACCTCTAAACTTTCCAGAATGTTCTTGCCAGTGGACTTTTAGCAAAGTACTGATTTAAGGCTGATGGTTTGCACTTTGAAAACCAGAGGCTCACTTTTGATGGAGAAAAGAGAGCGGATGGGTTTGATGGCTTGCATCCCAGTGACAACAAAACTCATTGACCAGACACAAAAATGACCTGATTGCAGAGAAAAATCCCAAAGCAACTAAAAAACTGTCTTCTGAGGAGATTTAAAGAATGCACTGGAGAAAGTAGTTGAGACTTTGAACTCTCCCTGTCCTGCGGACTCCTCATCCATTGGTTGAAGTCAATGAGAATAGGCTGCTTTTCCTTTAAAGGCTGCAATAGATTTTTCTGCTCTTCTTGAGCAAGGAGAAAAAAAAAAAAAAAACCCCTGTCCAAAATCACGCTTAGTTCTTCAGACCCTAAAAGAGGGAGGAATGTATGCCATATTATTCTTAGAAAATAAGATAGCTACAATACATTTTTCTTTTAAAAAAAGACTTTTAAAAATGAGATTTAGGAACGCTCGGGTTAGATCAGCACAGATATTAATGCTGGCCTCAAGTACTTCAAGGAGATCAGGGCATGGGCTCCTTTTGATGGTATTTGGGTATCTTGAAAACATAGTTTTATTGTGAATGAATCCAGAAGATCTATTTTCCTTGTGTTTTGGACTGTGATCCATTATCTGGTGTGCTGGAGGTTCGTTTGCACTGAGAAAACAATAAAATCACCAGTGATATGAGATTGGTAGTGTCTTGGGTGTATACTCTTTTATTTTAAAAAGCATGCACCCAGGCTCTCTTTCTCCTGAGCAGTGTAGCAATAAACCAAAGTAAGTAGTGTCCTTGGTCAAAAACCACTGCCAGAAATCAGAAAGCCTGTCAGTTTATAGTTTTTATGCTCCCAAAATTTCGTCTTATTATCCCCTTGCTAGTCTTCTTCTTAGCTTTCTTGTTTCCCCAATCCCCACAGCCTGCAGACCTGAAATATCTTCTCCACTGTTTCTGCAGAAAGTACACCTTACCCCAAATAATTTATTCTGACTTACCTACAGCCCAATGCTATGGATGGTTTCAGGGTCTGAAGCTCCTTCATTGCTTCAAGCAGTTTCAGTGGCTGTTCCACCGAACTCAACTCCCTGTAGCATCCAGGAGCCTGTGACTGACCAGCTCAAACACCACAGGTGTCCTTCAGCATCACAACGTCTACCAAAATGACATCTTGAGGTGCAGGAGAGAAGAGTGAAACTGTTTCCCTGCTCAGCTAGAAAAAGCCTTGAAAAGACATTCCTGTGCTGTCCATTTTTCATCCTTTTACAAAAGTCCATGAGTGTTTTTGCCAGCACTGATGGATTGATCAGCTTCTGGGACTGACATTCTTCCTCGTACCCAATTACATTTGCACATGCACTGACTTCTTACACCTGCCCTCTTTCTCAGGCTTTCATCCCTTCTCTGTGGGCGGGTAGGAGAGTGAGATTAAGATTATACAGAAGAGGGAAATTAATCTAGAGAGGGAATGAAGTTGAGGTAGCGGAAAAATCTGTTTGCAGGAATATGACTGTTCTTTCTGCAGATATTTACAGAATCCTCGAAAACTGGCAATGAAAAACAACTTCTGTCTGAACTACTCACCACAGACAGAAAGAACAAACAATTAGAGAATTCACACTAACACAATCAGTAACCCAATCAGTGCTTTTGCACAGCTCTCTATGCTTGTTCTTGAAACCAGAGCCCCAAAAAATATTTCTGTGCTCCAATTAAACATGTGAATGCATTTGTATTTTTCCTCACAAAGTGCCATAATGAAACAGGGGAAATGACATGTACCTTTACTGTTCAATCAGTCAAAGCTGACAACCAACAATAAAAAGCATTAATCTAAATTAGCAGCACAGGAAAAAAATGACACAACGCTGTCTCCAGGATTGGATGGAATTGGTACCTATCACTGAAGGCCACCTGATGAATTCTGAGTCACTGTTAATTTGCAGGGATGATGATTGCAATTTACTATTGCACATGATACTTCCTGCTTTTCAGAGCAAATTGTCCAAGTACGTGTCACCAATCGGAACATATTTTTAGAAGATGAAGATGTCAGCTGAAAGCATCAAATCCCTTCACGGGGCAAGAAGTCAACTCTTTAAAGAAATCAGGTATTTTTCCATTCCTCTTCCAAAACCCCCAGTGTTTTTTAATGTGCTGTCTTTGTTGCCAGTGTCATCTTGGACAACTTTCCAAACCAATCTTGCTCCCTTCCTAGGGCTTCTACATGACAGAGAGTGATCAGGCATCTCCTGCTCCTCCATGGCCACACATCTGGGCTGGTTTAGAAGTTTGCTTCCCTTAGAAAAAAGCAGTGTGGAGACAGACCACTTCCTTCCTAAACTGTCTGACTTCAAAGGATTCTCCAAGAGCCCCTGCAGCTGCCAGCACCTTAGAGCCGCTCCCAGAGGCGTCCTATGCAGTTTCTCACTGCAGCATTCTGTGTTTGGTGAACCCAGTCGGTTGTGGGCTGCCTGCCCGACAAGCTAGAAAACCCTCCATGAAATCCAAAAACCATGGGAGAAATCGAGCAGCACCTTCTCATCTAACCCTTTCCTTCTTCTTCACGAGTGGCATAGATATCCCTCCCTCTTCATCAAAATCCTACCTATGCTCGTGTATAAGTTGCTTGTAATGACCCACTCAGACATGCATTACTCTCTGAAATGCAAACGTAATCATTTAAGGTGCTCAGCCCTGATGAACCACAACAAATGTTTCAACAAATGTTTGTTTGTCTCTCTACAAGAAAATGTTGTTTCTCTACAAGAAAACGAACAGTGGAAATCTCTTGTGATCTAAGTGCTTTGACTAGAAGATTAAAGAACTGTTTTTCAACTTGATGCCTGCCTGAAGCCTCTGATTCCAAAGAGTATTTGTATCCTAAAAAAAAAAAAATTTTTTTTTTGATAATTTAAAAAAAGTATGATATATTATCATTTATAAAAAGTGATTAATGACAGAGATGGGACAGGCAACCTGCATCTTTCCATTGTACAGAATATTTAGGCTCCTAACCACTCTTAAAGAGAATTAAAACTTCCTGTGATATGAATGGAAATTAGTTGCTCAGGGTGTTGTGTAACAAAATTTGTAAGACTCAGTGCAGTTTGTACAATGTGAGAGACCATCTCTTCTCCTTATAACCAAAGAAACCTGCTCAGTATCACCCCTGGAGTTTGGGAAATTATTTGCTGCATCCTGAAGTGGATACCTCTCCTAATTTGTGGATGAATTGATGGATCACACCCGATTGACTGCACTTAGAAGAGCGCCACTGATTTAATAGGAATCTAGGCACTGGTTGCAGTTATAAATGCTTCATTAGGCTGGTGCAATGAAAATCATCTTGGATTTCAAACTGATATACTCCTACTTTCAAATTACTTGTGTAGACTCTGTTTATAAACCCTGGAGAGAAATGGGTACTTCCAGATTATGATTTACTTCATTTTAAAATATTCCTTCAGAGTAGGATGGATAAAACATATTCTCAAAGTACCCCTTTCTGCCCAGGGACTCCAGAGGGAGCAGAGGATGTCCAACTTAAGAGGCAGACATCTACAGTGTAGATATTTGGTTTAATATTTGCAGGCGAATATTAGATGAATACCATTTCAGTGTTTTGAGCCAAGGACCATCAGAAAGGCCAGGATGGTAAAACCCTAGATGGGATATTCTGTTCCAGATTAGAAGTGGAATTTGGTAACAGGTGGAGTCATTTTGGCTACTCTGTGCTATCCTTCCTGGACTCCTGCTACCATTCCTGGATGGTGCAGGTCTGGATTTGTACCAGCTGCATGTGGATGTCTTGAATACCCTAACATCTCAAATGCCTCTACTTCCAACAGAACTGGGTTGACATGTGAGCCAAGAGCTTATATTTCCATTGGAGTTGATGGGGACCTAGTCAATAACGTCCATTGAGTATGGAAAGGTGCTCAGGTCCCTCTGAAGTTTACACCCATATTCAGTCAACTGAACAGCTCTCGACTCCACTCCCTGTAGTGAGGAGTGGAGTCTCCACTGACTGCAGAGGCACCCAGTCAACGTTTAGATGTGCAGACACCTAAATTAATGTGTCTTAATCTGGAACAGAATCCTATCCCAGGAGCATAATACTTTCTGAGACCTTACAATAGGCATTATGCCTGGGAAATCCAACTGTTCTAACAGATGCTGTAAAAAATAGGGGCAAAACCTCTGCAGACTTCCAGGGAGAAATTCCCCTGGTGCAGACTGTTTGGAACATCTGTGATTTCTGTAATTATTGCCTGTTTTTCCTGCTCAGATGTGCCCATGCCCAGATAGACCAGTTGTTTGCGAAATGATAAACAGATGAATAAAAGGCTGAGAAGATACTTGCTGTTAATTATTTACATTTAGGAAGGGGTGTAATTAGTTTTACAATTGCTAAGGCATTGATAGTAAGCAATTGCTATCTCCAGTCCATCCATAAACAAGCTTCTATGTTAGTTAGTAATTAAAAGAGATCACACATGCCACAGATTACTGTAGCTGTATAATGACTCGGGCTTTTCCTTTGCTTTATGCTTTTGTTTTTTGGTGGGTTTTTTTTCAGTGCTTTGTGATTTCTTGCTCATCCATTCTAGCCGGCACTCCTGAGTTCAGAACTTCCTTTATTGGAAATAGGAGGTTCACATTGATCGTAACATTTGAAAGAGACCATTTGGGATGACAGCTAAGGAAATTATAGAGGTTCTTAAATTAGAATGCAGCCCATTCCCAATAGCAAGGAAAAAGTCAACACAGAGCCAATTCTAGCAAGGTGACATTCTTCCAAACATCATTAGCTGCAGGGGGAAGGATTTAAGTGACAATTGGATGGACTTCTTTCTTAGGTTTCCAGTCTGATGTACATTTGTCTTGGAAAGGAAAATACAGACACCTATTTCCTATTCAGGAGAAAGAGTCTGGTCTTCTGGAAGAAGTGCTAGCAGTAGGCGGTTTGGTTTCTAGGTAAGGTAAGGAGGTGCTGGTAGAAGTGACTACGATGTGAAGATGAACTCACAGTGAATGACTGATATCCCAAATACAGAGGATGACATTGCTAGTATTGTCAAAATACAAAGCAAGTCCATAACTGCAGAAGGTAAAGAGTCCTCACTCATAATTATTTTTTTAACTCTGAAGAGCTCATAAAAATTGTCTTACTATCCTGGGCAAAGACAGCTTTTTAAGTGGCACAGAAATAGTGAACCTTTCTGGCAGGTTCTGACTGTACCAAAAGAGGCCATTTCAATGCCTCATCTGGCAACGGTTACAAGTTGGCGTCAGTGGTGCTTAAGCAGCTTCCAATATTCCTTCTCCATGCCTGTCTGCTTGCTCCATCCACGGTGCCAGCCTGAGAATTTGTGAGACCAGGTAGAGAAGCAGAATGGAAAACTGGTTCAACTGAAAAACAACCAGATTGGCAGTGGCCCCCAGGGACAGAGGACAGAAGCTATTTGTGCCACCAAAGCAAGCCAAGTGTATGTGTTACCAAAGTATAAATGCATTTCTAAGTACCACTCTCATTCCCAGTAACCAATACTTGTACTGGTGCAGAACTTGGTTAACAAACCTTGCGCCTTCGGTCTCTGTCTGTATACACCCATTTCCCAAAATCATACACGCTGCAATTCCTGTCTTTTGTTTCATGACCTAGTGAGTACTCCAGGATGCCAGATAAGACTGCCTGGGCTGCAGAGCAGGCGATTTGTCAGCCCTGCCGGAAGGGACCCTTCTGAAAGCAGTTAAGGTGCCTGTCACTGCAAGACACTTCTTGTTGCTCATTGCTTGCCTCTCACACCAGCCCCCAGTGCTTCTTATTTTAAGATTATCCTCCCCAATCAGTGAGTTCCTATCTTCTTTTTAGACCTCCTTACAGAGAAGGTCTTCTGCTGTATCTGAAGCGTCCTTCTTCAGAGGCTCACTGCAGCACCAGCTAACATCCCTAAATCCCCAAAGCACACACAGGCACAGTGAGGATGTTTCCCTTATTCACACCCATCCCTCCATCTGGGCAGAGCTTCAGCAGAAAATATCCACCAGCTCCCCCTGAAAATGCGTGAGGCAGCAACAGGCTGGCTCTCTGGTTGGTGTCTCCCTCTGTACCCCTGAGCTCTTTCTGAACCTTTTGCCTCTTTCCTCAGTCTGTAATTTTTATTTATTTGTTTATAATTAGCTGAATCCTGGAATTTTTCTGCTCTTGCTGTCTCCTCTGTGTGAACCACTTCCACAATTTTAAGGACCGCTTTCTAACTAATTGCTGGAAAGATTAACGGCACAGTGTTGTCACCCTCTAGAAACATACCAGCGTGCTTAACATGCACACAAACACATACGCAAATGCTTCCACCACTATATACAGACATTATATCATGTCATCTTTATGATACCTACATATAAACAAGTAAGTGCCCTAGAAATATTCAATTATAAATATGTCCTTTTAATAGATCTGAAAGATTTACAGTTTTAAAACTTTCACCTCTGCTCATTCAGATGCATTTTTTTTTAATAATTTGGGGAAAAATAATCACAAAACCATGAGAAATATATCAAATTGTTAATTCTTCATAGCCTGCTGTCAAAAGAATGGTGTAGGAACAAGTTAATAGCCTATACATTCTGTTCTGGGAGATTACAGGTTTTTCTTACAAGGAGATTAGCACAAAGGCATGATTATTCTTTCAATCACATTATTACAAATATCATAGCATAATATAGAGTTCATCAATGGAATTGCATATTTTTTGTGTTGTGTTTGGTAAACCTGGAGATTACAAAGGAACTTGCTGAGATAGAGGGACACAGGTTAAAAGAAAGGAAGCAAATTTGCCAAAGCCACACAAATTGGAAGAGTTAGGAATGGATTGCATGTTTCTCAGTTCTTAAATTAGTGTATTACCAAGCGCAACACGCTGTTTCCCCTCTGTAAGCATCTTTATGACTGCTACTATGACAGTTCACTAATAAACCAGTCTATTTTATAGATGCATGTGTTGGTGCTCCCACCTTTTGCCTTGCACTTGTGGGTCAACTAATTATACAGGGGGCACTAGCTCTTGTTTCTCCCTAGAATGAGATGAGAGCAAATTCTTTGGAGTTTGATTTTTTTCAATTTGCAAGAACATGCTCTCATATTCTGCATCCAGAACCCCAAGTTCACAGAACAGTGAATGATCATTTTTATACTGTGTAGGAAAATTATCCTTTTTACATGCTCCTGGCATATTTCTATGAAGAGAAATGTACCCCCAGCTTCATGTAAGTATAAATGAGGATATTAACTCCCTGCCTCATGAGCCAGTCCAGCACTGAGGAGGCAAAGCATGTCAATGCTCCATAAAATATCAGCATGGAAAAGAATAAACTCTGCCCTGTAATAATAATCAGCATACGACTGAAACTGATGCGAACTAGGAGATGACAGGCTTAGGAAAGAAAATTGGCTGCAGTATACTACTGCTAGGATAGATGACAGGTGCATCTACTCAACAGTCCTGAGTTGGTGGGTGTGAAAAATACTCTGTTTCCCTCAGCTTCCTGAGTGGAAGTGCTCCCGGTTGCAAATGGAAGATCTCTCTTATTTCCGTGGAACCCCCCTGGGGACGATGCTACCCCCTAACGATGGACTCACGGTTCCCAGTGGCGTGGTGGTACAGGGCAGAGGGCGGTCACAGCCACCCCGCTCTCCTGGTGAATCACTCCCTGTTTAAAGATGCGTGACTAGAGACAAAAAAATCTTGACAGCAACCACAAGGCTGGAACTGAGCAGGTGAAAGATATTGCACAAGGAACATCTCTTTTCTCTATCCTTAAAAGTTTTTCCCCCCCTAAGTTTTTGTCCTCATTATTCTGGAAAGTGAAGAGAAGGGGGCAAAAAGCAATAACAAGAGACAATATCTCCATCTACTTAAGCAAATTCACTACACTCAAAAATCTGCCACAGTTACTGCTGTGTTGGTTGCTGTGCCGTTCAAAGGACCTTCCGTGTATTTTACCACCCTCCAGCTTCACGCTCAGCACTTCTGGCATCTCCAATATTTTATCTGATATTGAGTTTGTCATTTGCACCTACAATTTCCTTCATTTCCTCCTTGGCTCTGCTCATTGCTCACTGTCTGCCAAGGTGAAAGTGGAAGACACACAGACATCTTCCTTTCACGGTGTTCTTTCCTGTTGCTGTTCCTTGCGATTCCTGCCTCCTGTGTGAATAAGTTAATACCTTCTTTGGATGGATTTCTTATTGTGTTTTGCCTTTGTGCATCAAATCTCATCACATTTTTGTTTTCATTGCTAGTGTCCCATGTTGGGACTCTTGGAAATACGTCCTTGCAGATGGATCTTTTTTGGAAATATGTTCTTACATATGAACTTTTCAAAGATATTTCAACACAATCAGCTCCTGGTTTCACCAGGAGAAAGAATATTTCCTTTGAGAACCTTAGCATAGGAAATAACCACGATCAATCCGTAGCCCTCTCACAGAGCTGGTTATCTGAAAACACTTTACAAAACCAGAATTATGATTCCCATTGACCAACAGAGAGAACAAGACATAAAATGTAAAGGCAACTGCTGGACTAAGCCAAATCATCACAGGATGAAAGTTCCCTGTTATGCCAGTGCTCAAATGACCAAAAAATCTACATTGAAAAATAGTGCAGAATTTAGTCCTTGTCACCTCCTTCTATATCAGAAGGCCAAGAGAAAATTGCTCACTGATTTTTAATCCTTTTGCAAGTGACTAGAAATCCTTGTAGCAGATAGATGGCCAGTGCTTCACAGGAGGTGTATTTTGGCCCAGAAACCATCCTTCTGGAATTACTGGGATACAAAGCATTTGAAATTAGAAATTAGTGACGCCCCACAGGTGGAGAAAGCACAGTCGGAATGGATGAGAAGCAAATCCTCCCACATTCAGCTATCTAAATTAAGTATGTGTAACCACAAACACTGAAAAGTCTTATGTTATTCAAAATAGCCCAAACATAGAATGTCACCGTTCCCAAGTAAGAATTTTCAGATAGATCCTCAGAGATCCTATAGAGGATTGTGGCCTCCTGTAGAGATCACAATAAAGGAGGTTCACCCCAGCAAAAAAAATCCTAGGTCAACATTTCTCTCTGGTGTTGTTTCTCCTGCAGTCTATAGCCAAATTCTGCTACTCACGTTCAGATCTCCCTTTGTGAGCACAGATTAATCTCATAAATTAAAAGGCAGATCGTAGCAGATATTAGCCACAAGACAGAAGCCCACCATATACTACTTATTGGAAGAGAGAAAGAATTATTTTTAATTTGTAGAACTCAACTAGGGAAAAGCAGATATATCTCAGTTAGCAGAGACCGGTGCCTGCATATTAAAAATACATTAAGATCAATAAATGGATAACTGAAACATCTATTAAAACATTTCCACCTAATATAAAAGACATGCATAGCTGTATAATTGAAATATATTTTCTGTCCGTACTACTACGAGATAAAGAATTTCAATGAAAATATAAAGCACAGAATGATATTGCTCACTGTTAATTATCCAGCAAATAGGATTATTATTTTCTTTTTAAGTGATTTTTGTGTGAGTGTGCACTAGTAGATGACTTCAGATTTACAGCTGGAGGATGAAAATCTCTATCAATCTGCAACCTGGAAAATAGATGGAAAAAAGGAGGACAGGTTCCTCTCACTACTTGTGCTCTTCACTCTTGTTTGGAAGGGACCTGCTTTTTAGGACTACCAGCAAATGACTCCTCCCATCCTTAGGCTCCTTATCCTTATATTCCCATCCTTACCTCCGTGATCCTTCCCATGCTTTAGTCTCTGAGGCATTAATGTTGTGAGCATTTTTTTACTGTCCAGAAACTGGAGCACAGTATCATTTTAAGCATATCGTGAAGCAGATTTGTGATCAGTGCTGGCATAATCAGGAAAATAGAAACATAAGGTTTCCTGAGCTAAAAATAGAATTGCACATGATTAAGCAGACGGTCTTTTGTACTATATATAGTGCATAGATACTAAGTGTCAAGGAAAATATTTAGTAAAGTAACATTTTGGGGTATTTTAAATATGAATCTAAATGAAATGCATGCTTTGAAAGTGTCTCACATCCTTGGATCGTGGTTACGCAGAGACATATTTCTTATGTACAAGCTTTAGACTCCAGCTCTGCTTCTAAGCTTTGTGGTAGGAACCTGCCTCTAAGCATGCTCAAGGCCCAGACTGAATCACAGAATAACTTCCAAGAAGTCAAACTTAATACCAGAAAGACATAGTTTTCTATATTTTTGCAAGCACCACCAGAGGTGGATCTCTAATTCTGAGCAGACTGGTGGGATACCTTGTGAAAAGGACACAGAAGGGTGTACAGCTTTGGAGAACTCTGATGTGATCGATGCCTTAATTTCCTTTACTTTGCAGTCAAGGAAGGTGGTAAAATACAGTATGGGTTACCAGAAGCTGTCACCTTTTCACTGCATGACTCCAGAAAATATGAGGATTAAGGCTGAGAAGGCTACATTTAGGTCTATCCCCAAAACATCACCAGGAGCACCAAGACATGAGGGACGTGACTTGGGATAGATGTGTATTACACAGAATGCTTAGCAATAAGATCCCTGAGATAGGTGATCAAGGGAATCCTTCCTGGTTCTGCTCTAACTGTCCTGGGTGCCCTGGGGAAGCTCCGTAAAGCTGGTCCCTGGCGTTATGGACAAAAGCCACCTTAGAGGAAAGTCACCTTCCAAACCGTGGTCCTGCCACGCAGCCATCATAAGCTGCCTGCTGGGAGGGCAAATCACGTTTGTTTGTTTGACTTCAGTGGCCAAAGTGAAAGAAAAAAGTTAAAAAAAAGAAATCAATTTGGCTTTGGGAAGATTTTGATGAGTCAGAGATGCGCTCGCTGCAGAGACACTGGGAGTGAGTCGAGAATACCCTGTCCTTGAAAAGTAATTGGCTAAAGCTCAGACTTTTAAAATATTTTGGCATTGCTGCACTCCACATTGCAACATCCTACTCCCTGAGGAGCTTCACCCTGACTGAGATGATGTAAATCACACACATTTTAATTGCAGAGGGCAGAAGCTGCTGAGTTACCATGCAGGGAACCCAGTACGTCCCCACAGAAGAGAGCTCCCAGGCAGGGAGCCTGAAATCTGCCGTGATCCTAAGCTGACTGTTGCAGGCTTGTTGGTATATAAATCCTCACTTTTCTCCAGAAAGGGCATGGAAAAATATTCAAGTCCACACCTAAGTGTCACCACTGTCTGATGGGTATTGAGTTACACTGATTCTCAGCTAGAGCCAAATCCAATCCTAATGCTGGGGTCTAGTGAAGAAGGTGACCTACCCACCTGCCATGCTGAGGTGACTTAAACAAGGGAGAAGAAAAATCATTCAACACACAGAGACTTTCCTTTCCCCCCCCCTGAAGTATTACTCAGTGTTATTTGGGTTTTCTTGTTGTTCATAAAGACCATCTTTTTTTTGGCTTGGGATAGAAGGAGAGCTGGCATTAGCCCACGATGCAGTCGGCTGTGGTGAGCGCTCTGCTTATGCTCAGAACATGGTGTTAATGCAGCAAGCCCTGCACTTTCAATTAAACCTCATCAACAGCGAGTTACTACTGTAGCCTCAGTCAATTAGCTGCAGCACTAAAAGTGCTGTAACTTCCCCTGGAGCACAAGCCAGCAGAGCTCAGCAAGCTCAGGAGACCGGGGTTAAAGAATATCAGTATCTGTGACTTATAGCAAATATTGCTCAGCACTTCCTTAATAACTTTCGTTCAGAAAATCTCAGTCCCTGCTAAACTCCCCAAGTCCCTACTCACAGGTGTCCCGCTGCTTTTGGAAGGAGCCGCCAACACTCAGAATCCCTAAAATTCAGACGATTGTCACATGGATTCTAACAACATCGGGTTGGTTTTTTTTCCAGAGAAAAATGGCTTTTTAGTCTAACACATAATTTATTTCTTTTTTTTTTTTCTCCTCCAAGAGAAAAAACAAGCAGATAGAAACCTAAGGGTCTGGCAATTTATGTTGTAAGGATCATAAAAACTGAACATGCTTTCAGGCTTTGTGGTCATAAAGTGGGTTTGGGAAGAGATATGTTTGTTTGTTATTCAGTTTTTTTTAGGGAAATTAATTTTCCTCTCAGTACGAAAAACTGCCTTTAACATGCAGGGTTTGGGGAGTTTTTATTAATTTTGAAATTTCAGCTTCCTGCTACACCAGAATTTTTAGCACTTTATAAGCTGCAGCTGCATTATTGTTGCCATTTACTTCTATGTCCAGGGTCACCATTCTGCTCCTCGATAAACAGGAACATGCAGGACTCCTATTAGTGAATTTGGATTTATGAGCGGGTTTGAGTGACAGATGCTTGCATGTCATGAATATGAGAGCAGTGAGTTTCTAAACACGACAGACAGCGTTAGACTTATGGATTTATACTGTATATGAAATACACAGCCACTAGAGACCTCCTGAAGTAGAGGAATATGTAATGTAAAGTTAGAAATGAAATGATGTTTCATAGAAACATACAACCTAAGAGACAGCCACAGCCACACCAGTTCTTTGATACTACAGGTTATCACTTGATGAAAACATCAGGACCTATCTTACAGCTATTTATGCTTTTCCCTCTTCTAGATTCTGAAAGACCACTGCAGAAAGTTGGTTGTAGAAAATTTATACCCGTTTCTTTTTGCAGGAATATTTACTTTTAACTGAAATAGCCAGTCTTCCTCCATAACTTTTACCTCTTGAGATACAGGCAGAGAGCAATGCGCTTCAGACATCATTCTACCAGGCTAAACCAGACGTGTGGCTTTAATGTCCCCCTAAAAGACAGGCTCTCCTCAGAAGGGAAGAGATGGCAGCACACAGAGAAAGATACTAAAAGGAAGAGGTTGGGCCAGGGTGAGAGGTGAAGAGTTAGCCGTAGGATAATGAGAGGGAGAGATTTCAAACAACACTCCAGCCAACACAGGGCAGAGAAACGCTCCCAATCTCCTCGTGTCTCTTCATGGCTGTTGGTGTTTCTGCTAGGGAGGTATTTGGCTAGCTTCTCCTTTCAGTTCTCAATTTAAGCTATAAAGTAGCGGTGAGAACAGTGGTCGCTGCTAGAGCCCAGAAAGGTGGGCTTCCCTTTTCCTAACAGGACAGAAAAACATCTGGGACTGACAGCTTTGAGGAATTAAGCAAGTTTTGAAAACACTATATTTCATTTCCAGCTGTGGCTCAGTTAAATGCTCAGCAGCATAAAAAACAGGGTAAGAAAAGATGTCTGAGCTTATTAACCTGCTCGCTGTCTCAATGTTGAGATATTTCTTCCTTTGTATTTACCACCTTCCTTTTAAATAACCTAGTAAGGCCCCGCCGCCCCCCCTTCTCTTGGGAGACCGTTCCAGAAATTAATGGAAGTCACAGCTAGAGGGCTTTACTTCGTATTGTGGCTCTATTTCTCTTGGCTCAATTTCATCCCCTGAAGTCAGTATGGAGAAAAAGATTCATGTGGTTTTTTCAGGCCAGACAGGACCCCAGTGATTTTCTAGTATGACACACGTAACGCAAGGCACAGGTCTTCACACTACTTGTTTTGATTCCAAATCCGTGAACCAGAGTGCTTTTTTCTTGACTTTTCAGGAAAGATAAATCCAATGTTGAATTTAAAGCTTCCAATGATAGGAAATCTACTGTAGCCCTTAGCAAGCTGTTCCAGTGGTTTGTTTGCTCACTATTCAAATTTGCACTTCATTTTTAGCTGGAATTTGTCTTGTTTGAACTAGCAGACATTGTTTCACCTTTGTTTGTTACACTGCAGAGCCTTATCAAATTTATTCCTCCTGCCCTTTCCCTTCCCCCTGCAGATATATTTAGACTGCAATCAGGTCACCCTCTAAGCCTTCTTTGATAACTAAATAAAGTTCCTTGAGTCTTTCACGACAAGGCACGTTTCCCAAGCCTGTAAGCATTCGTGTGGCTCTTCTCTGAATCCCTTCCAATTCATCAATATCCATCTGAAGTGTAGACACCAGAACCAAATAGTGTTCCAGCAGCAATCTCACCAGTGCCAAATGCAGAGTTAATTTAACCTCACTACTCCTACTGAGCTCTCTCACATTTAAACATTCAAAGATTACGCTATCTTTTTGAACCGCGCTCAGTGAGCATGAAGACTATGACCCCCATGACTACTTTTCTGCCACTGCCTTCAGAAGTCTTCCATGCTATGCGCATATCCTATGTTTTTATTTTTCAGACATATAAACTTAGATTTGGCTCAGCTGAAACACATACTGTTTGCCTGATATCTTCAAACCGCCAGATCACTCGACAATCTGTTCCCTTCCACGCTCCCCCAAGTCTGTGTTATTTATAGACTTAATCCATAATTACATCCTAATTTTTATTTCCAAGTTGTTGATATATTTGTTGAATAGTGTAGGTCTGAGCAGATTCTTGTGGGAAACACAGACATTTGACAAAAATTCTCTTTTTGTAATTAGATTTTGAGATCCATTGTTTAACGAGGTTTCAATGCATTCAACGTGTGCCCCATTGATTTTGTATCACTCTAGCTTACCAATCAATACATCATGGGAGTATCATTCCAAATGTCTGAGAGAAGTCTATTACATCAACAATACTACGCTTATAAAACAGACATGAAATTTCATTTTGAAAAATGGTATCAATTCAGTTAAACAAGACCCTTTTTCATAAAAACATGTTGATTGGCATTTGCTATTTCCCCCTCATTAACTCTTTTATTACTAGAGTCATGTCTCAGACATGCCTTTATTTTGCCCAGAACTGATGGTGGGCTGACAAACTTGTAATTACCTAAATCATCCTGTTTTCTTTTTTCAAATATTGGTATTTTGGTGATTTTATTCCAGTTCTCTGGGATACTCTCTGCCTTCCTAGAATCAATCAATATCGATGGTCATTGACTGCTGCTTTTCTTTTTCTTAGCTGCAAGCTGTCTGTGCCTGCTGATTTTAAAAGTTCTGTTTGACACTATCCTAGATTTTTGTTGGCATTGAGATTATTTCTTCATTGTGATCATCATCTGATGTTAATATCATTGACCCTGAGACCTGGAACAGAAAACCATACTAAACTTTATTCCAGTAGTACTGAGAAATCCCAGTAATGTAACAATGCTATTGTTATATTTCTCATGTTTTGACATATTTTAAAAAAATATTAAAAAGTTGGTGTTGTCTTTACATCTGCTGACTATGAATTTCTACATGTGCCTTTTTTCTTCTATTTGTCACTCATATATACATATATATACACACAATCAGATTCAGCTATTTTCCTTTTCGTTCTAAGCAGAGTTAGGGGCTTTTCTTCAGCAACGTGATGTTTTCCTCAAAGTAAGTGATTGTGGTTTTTTGGCATTTAGTAAAATGTTCATAAACAAGTCCCGATTATTTTTTACATTTTTCCATTTAAATGCTTTCTCCCTGCAAATTTAGCTCATAATTGTTTCTGTCTCTGAGAATCTGACCTTTTTAAAGCACAATGTATAAATATAAATTATTTTGAATTTATTCTGTTTGCATTGAAGATGTGATCATGCCGACCTCACTCACATTTCCCAGATCAGTTTCTCTTTGACTGTTTATATAAAGTGTAATATAGAAATCCCCAGTGTTGAACGCAATACAGTCTTTGTGTGCTACAAAGGACATTTTGATACTATGAGTGTGAAACTTTGAACATGCCGGTGTCCCCACAACAATTCCCACATCTATGCCTTACAGAGAGATCTTAAAGAAAGTTTTTACATTGTTCTCTTGTGCTTTGGTGATTGGTAGCTGATAGCAGCAACAAATGTCCATCTTATTCTTTGAGTATTTTAATATGATCTGTAAATGGAGATCATTCTCAAAGCTGTCAATGGCACGGATGATGATATTCTTGAGAAGTGAACTTTGTCAATTTAAGCCTTCCTAAACTGGTTATAAATATTAATTTTCATAATTTCAGCATGTAAACACTCTTACTGGATTTGAGTAATACCCATCAAAACAAATTGGGGTTCATAAATGAAAAATTACATTTGTTTGTTACCAAAGTTCCCGGTACTGGACTATGGATAATTATATATTCCAGCCTTTTTAACGGTCTTCATACTTCATTTATTTTTTTATGAATATCTTAATTTTGTGCCAAAATAATGCATCTTTGATCTTTTCCCTCCTTCCTGTGTTGTTTCTTCAGTCTGTTCCTGATCAGCCTGGCCAGCACGATGACCTTTAGAAGATTGTTTCCCTATTTACTGAGATAGACGGAGATGATGCAAAATTGATCGTTGCTACCAAAACAGCACAGTGTAATTTTTACAGAACTCCCTACCCAGCCAGCAATCCCTTTCCAGAATCTTCTCCCTCCTGTTTTCCATCTTTTGAAACCTAGGAAGAAAAATATCGTCATTCTTGCTTCTCTGCCACTACTGCAAGATCTATGAGTCACCTAAAACTCATCGTACTGGGCAAATGAACCCCCCAGAAGGCCAATGCCCAGTGCTTGTCCATTGACTTTGAAGCCTAAGCAGTTCTGCTTCACTCATGAGCTCTGGGAACTTCATGCTCCACCATGTAGTAGTCTTTCATATCTCTCCTAGGATAAATTCCTAAAAACTAATAACTGTCTGTCTTGGATTAAGACCTTTTTGCAATTGAGCTGGCTGTTTGGACTGATCAGGCCTTCTCTGGAGGGTTCCCAGGAATTCTCCACTCTATTCTACCCACTGGAAAACAGCAAAATTTTTGAGAAAGAAGTGGGAAGGAGCAATAAGGGGACCGTGAAGATACAACACACAAGGAAAGCAGTGCAAGGAAAATCTCAAGCCACTCAGACTTGAGCAATAATGGGACTGCCACAGAAGGCAGCCCAGAATCAATAGCAAACTCCCTTTTTTAATTCCTAGCGCTATCTGTCCTGAAATGTGTCTTTTGATGTTTGTTTCAGTAATCTCTGTGGATTTGGCCGATTCTTAGGTTGTTAACTTCAAATTGATATTTAATCAATTTTAAAATCCATTTCTACCCACGTTAACTTACCCATCAATGGTTCAGTTTTGAATTATTCTTGCAAAGAAAATGAGAGAGAAAGAAATAAGAAATACTCATGCTACATTGTTCCAATCCCTTCTGCTTTTTATTATTGTCTTAAAAGAAAAACCTCCGTCTCTACTCTTTTTCGCTTGAGATTTTTTGCCTTTGAGGATCTGAGATTTTTCAAAAGGCTAAAAAATATCAAGAGGTACCAAGTAGTAGTGAATGGCACAAAGATTTTCTTCTCAAACATATTAAGAATAAGAAAGTGTATGTGTGTGGGGCTGCATATGTCTATGTACGTATATAAAAGGAGACCGTATGCCTTAGTATAGTATATTCTCTATTCTCTAGTATACCGTATACTAGAGAAAAATTTATTTGCACGTATGCAAACAGAAACATGTGTGCTGAAATCCATGATGGCACCATCTCATACAGCATGAAAAAAATAATTTGAACTAGAAGCTCAAAACTCAATAGCAAAAGCCAGACATTGAACTCGGTATTATAACAGCTGGTAATACCGGCATAGGTCTTACACGCACTGTCAGTGGGTTACTTAAATGTGTGAAAGAGAACGTATGTCTGTATGAGTTCAGATTTTCTCATACAAAGGCTTGGTGATTATTTGAGAAATACTAAAATTCTGTCCTAGATATTGGCAAGAAAAAGACTGATTTTCTAAATTTCAATAGCCGAAGAGTCAGGCAGATGTCCTAACAAGGCTGGGACAGCTACAGTGAATGGATACCTTTTTTTGCTGCATAAAGAATGAGGAGCAGTGGGTAGATAAGAAGTAGTACTTACGCTCAATAAAAATCTGGAATTATAAAATGTTTTTTATTCCCTGAAGCTGGAGAGGATACAGATTTTTTTGAAGGCTTGGTTGAAACAAACCCCACTTTATACCTCTGCTGCACTTTGTTGAATGAAATGCAGCTGTAATTCTGGAGAAGCAGCTAAATCAGATAAAGTGAAATGTGAAAGGGGACCAAATTGCCTACATCATCCGAGTCAATCAGTTTCCCCAGGATATACCTGTGTTTGTGCTTCACACTTTTGAAGTTTGCTCTAAGAGTTGTGGCAACCAGATAGCCATCTAGTACCAGGTACAGGTTTGGAAACATGAGTGCCTTGATATTGGAAATGCTCCTGAGACTCCCAAACCTGTTCATAGCAGGGAGAGACTGACTCCTCTTAATTAATATCCATTCCTTCTGCAAGTTGTATAACTTCCAGGTTATTAATTTTAACATATCCTCTGTGATGTCCAACTATCTCTTCTTTCAGTTTTAGTTTCCTTATTTTCTGGGCTGAGGATACTTTTTATTAATGCATCAGCGGTGTCTCTCCTTAGGATGGTAAGCAGAGGTATAGAAGTACCTGTGGATAATTATGATGATGTAGATGATGTATCTTTGAGTTGTAAGTGTACAAAATTGCTTGATGGTTATCACATCCTGGACTTAGATTTTTCACATTTTCTCTCAAGTCCTTGCTCCCCGATATTGTCTTGTGTATGTCACTGATATCATTTGTGGCATGAGAACTCCAGATGAGTCTCAATAGCAACATTAAAATCCCAATCTGAGTTCCAGCTAAGATGCAGTGCATGAAAACCTCTAGTGCAGAACTAGAGGGTTTGATTCATCGTTCTATGAAGTCACAAACCAAAAGAGATATTCGGATTCCAGATTCAATGTTTTGTGCAGTTTCTGCACCAGGAGGTCTATTGCCTACGTGCTGTTCAATCAGACAGCTCCTAAGCTTCACAATCTAAATGGATGAGGTCGGCAAAAAGGTTATTACCATTGCCATTTTATAGACTTAAGGCATAAAGAGTTTAAACGAGTTACTGAGCACCCTACAAGGTATTTATGTCACTGACCTGTTGCCCTGAATTGCAAAAACGTTTACAAAAGCCTCTGCAATGGCCATCCTGAGACCAAACTTACTCTGTGGTGATTCACCATAAAAATGTCCATTAAGGTACATGATTAAAGGCCCAATCAACCCATAACCGCAATAATCGTTCAGGTGGCCCAGACGGTCCTTTTTTGTTGGTGCTCATTCCACCTCCTGTGTTGTTTTCAGCCCACTACTGGCCCTCATTTACCTTTCATTAAAACAAGTCAACATCTGATTTACTACAGCTGCCATTCTGCTGGGGCTTGAGGTTTTAAATGAGAATCCAGACTTTCAAATTATAGCTAGCGACACAGGAAACACAGAGGAGGCGTCGCTCTCTGTTTAGCTGTTGAAGAGATGGCCCTGGGGTTGATCATCTCTTTGCAATACCTAATAATAGACATCCCACTCTATCGTATCACATGCAGCCCAGAAGTGTGAGGCATGAAGCAGGAAAGGCAGGGAGGTCAGAGGAAGGAAGGCATTTCCATGGAACGATGAGAGGACACTGTAACAGCAGGACAAGACTCCATAATAATAATAATAAAGAGTAAGCTAAAAGACAGGCAGGCAAGCTCAAGAATTATTTACTGTCTAGGAAAAGAGAGGATTTTTTTAGGCAGCAGAGCAGAACAGGCTGACTAAGTTATAACCTTAGCCCCCGGCAGCAATCAAAGAACTAAAGAGGAAAAAAGGAACTCAAGGGGAAGGAAGGAATGCAAAAGAAAGAAAAATTCATAAAGAGTGTCTATTAACATGGGAAAGAAAGCAAGGAACTTGAGGAGTGAAATCAGAAGACAGGAATAAATTAGAGGAAAATGAGAAATAGATCAAAAAATGACGAGCCCTGGATACATTCAAAAAAAGGTATTTGTGTAAAAATTCTCAGAAATATTCACAATACAAGGCTGTGCTGGTCATATGAACTAGAATCACAAAAGGTGATTCTTTCACACTACTGAAAGCTTTTATTTTACACACAGTGCTTATTCAGATGAAAGCATCTTCACACCAATCAGCTCTTTGGGGATCCAGCAAGAAATTTTCATACGGAGTCTAGAATTTGACCAGACAAATATGTTCCAGTAAATAAAACAGAAAAAATTGAATTGAAAATGGAGAAAATATGCAGTGGAAATAAAACCCCCAGCCACCTGCAAAAATCTGTGCAAAATTCCTTTCTCAGCTGACTAGTTAAAAAGAGGCATGGAGTTTAATATTAGCTTAAACTGAACCTTTACTAAATGGCACTGTATGTATGCACTATGAGTGAACCCTTAAGGAAAGCTCTCAAGGAAAAGGTCCATACTAGGTTCCTACTCACCCCCACATTATAAAAGGTTTAGCAATAGTAAAAACAACTCATAATAAGCAGCAATTGTCTAAAATGTTGCTGAAAGGGATGTGGTGAGCTTACTGAAATACATATGCTTACCAACAGCATAAATCATCAATTGTAATGGTCTCTGGCCTTAAAATCCTCGAAAGGTACCCTAAATGACAACATATGATGATTTATGCTGTCAGTAAGCATATGATGATGGAGACTTTGTCTAGCAGATACTTGCTCCTATCAGCATCAGTTGGTTAACTGTTTTAAACCATATTTATGGAGACCTGACTCTTTTATGGTAAGTGGATTCAGATAAAAGTAAAGTCCTGCTAATGAAACTGTCTGGCTATGGCAAACCCATAGCTTTGTAACACTGTTGCTACCATGGAGGAGAAATTTCAAATACTACAAAGCATGTACTCTGCGACCAACTCTGTGCTCTTTTACCACTCACTATTTTTTTTTTTTTTCAAAGAAATCAACCACAAGTTCCTCTAAAGAAGTCCCACAAAGTAGGGTCCATCGTGAGAAGCCCTGAAGTGACATCTTGCCATTTACAAGAAAAATGTTCTTAGACTCTTCCTCACAGTTCTGCATCTGCACACCCAGAGATGGCACTAGAAAATGTCAAATACTGCAAATAGATCCATATACGCAGGGTATGTGTCAGGAGCAAACTAGCCCCTGACATATCTGACAAGGTAAGGTTTCTCCTGGGATCTCCACCAGACCTCTGGAACAATTAATGACTGCTGAAGAATCCACATAATTTTTTACAGAAGACTCCACTGGTGAAAGGGAGGAATGGTCCCTGAGGGACTCTTTATGTCATTTTATTTATTTTTCACACCATAAAAACTGGATCCAATGCAGATCCCCTCCGGATTCATGTACAAGAATGATAAAACATCAATTAACAAGACACAAAGTTGACTAAGAACCAGCTTGAATAAATTCCGTCACACCTGCAAAATGAAATTCAACCTTCTCAAACTACTGGCCTCCAGCAAAAGCCTGAAAGAGTAGATAAGGTTTACACTATGTCAAGGAAGCTTAAAAAATAACTTTGTCAGATCAATAGAATGAGAAAGAAAATCCCAGGACTGAAGACACCTACTTGGAAGGATTAGTGTACGCAGTGGAACCATTACAGAAAGTACTGGGAAGGATATCGAGCTCTTTCATGGTACCTCATGGGACTTGTAGCTGAAATGCCTCAAATGCCTTCGTAAATGAAGCATCTTGAGGGTAATGCATTTTCTATAATGCACCATTAGTGATTCTCTGGAAAAGAAATGATCTATCAGGGGCTCATGAGAGTAGGAGCAGTTACTGGAGATGCAGCAAGTGGTGGAGACGCACCCAGAGAAAAGACAGACAGGTTGGAGGCTCTGCACTCAAGGCAACACAGTTTCCTGGTTTAAATAGTTAAGACTTTGAACTTTAAATATTTTGACCAAAAGATTATATTTTCCCAACTTTGTAGACATCTTCTGACACTAATGTAGCATTTAATTGAAAACTGAGTTTTTTCGTTAAAAAATTACATTTTATCCAGTTTTTACACAAATTTTTCAACCAGCTGTGTAGCTGCTACACAGCACTTGCAATACAAATAAAAAGGGCAAGGGCTTGTGCTTCAGCTCCAGATCTCAGCAGGACTGATACCAAAAATACAGGAAATATCTCCACTGCTAGGAAAGTCAATAGTAAAGATGCAGACTTCAAAAGAAATCAATAGTATGACAACACCCCTGCAGAACGGACCTGACCGTTAGAAGTGATACCTCTTTGCCTGCTGACATACACGGTATTTTTAATCTAATGATTTCAGCAAAAAGGAATCATGTGTCTCAAAATCATGACATCAGTTTAAAAGGAGGAAGTTTAAAGAAAAATATGTTTTGCAGTTTGGTGGTTTGGTTTTTTTCTTTTTGTTTTGGTTTGTTTTTTTAAAAAAAGAACGCGCCTTCTAGCTTTTTACTCACAGCTCATATGTTCACTTTCCATTGTGACTATGAGGGGTCAAAATCAACTTTTCTTTTTAATGAAAGTTTGTGTTAGTTATAACACTATTTCAGAGATGACTGTTAAAAGTATCAAAATCAGTAGGTGAAATAACTTAAGTTTGCAATACTGAATATCTATTACTCCATTCTTTCCTCTTCTAGTATTGTCCCCTAGAGTACAAATTCAGGACACTCAATCAAAAAGGCACATACGAAGCAGTAGTGTTCAACCTTGGAAATGTTTTCATTGGACCGTTATTATAGCTTTTAAAGCTATTTAACCTATTATTTATTCTGCTGCAGTTAGCCTTTTTTTGAACAAGAAGTAAATATCTCTCATAAGAGCAGAGGTCACCCACAAAACGATCATTGTAGAGCTGATCCATTTGCAGTAAAATATGTTTGTTCTGGAGAATGCTGTGGGATTGGTGGCAAGCGCTCTGCATCAGTCACTTGCTAATAGCTGTTGTATCTTCTCCGCTCAAACCAGGGGCAAGGAGTACAGTTCTCTGATGGTCTGACATGTTGCTGGGCAAGAACAACAGAGCAGGATCAGGTCAGCGTGCATTAACTTTCTGTCATCTCCTATGGTTAAATTCACTGTCTAGTATCTATGCCCAAATCCTGCCCTCCAGAAAATATTTGAAAGGACCCAAACCATTTCTGATTCCTGGAATTGCCACCTATGGCAAATGAAGGGATAGAGAAATGCTGACACCAAGGAGAGAGATCTGGAAAGCAGTCGTGACAGTCAGTTAGGACAAACCTCTGTAACAAATCCTGCAGGGATCATGGGATGCTCTGTGTGACCTTAACTGTGGATTCACTACAGTGAAGGATGACATCTGGTAGAGATAAGGGGCATGGGGTTGTGATTATGGACTCCCCTCTCTTCTGTCCCCTTGATTGGGCAAGCAGCCCAGGGCCACAAAGGCTGGCATGGCTCCACTATGAGCTGACTATAAGACTTCAGCTTCATCTTTCTAAAACTCAACACCCTCCTTCTCTCTGGGTGTTTCTTTTAAGGCGTATAAAAAGCTTGGCATACAAAGCTACCATAATGACCTGCAGGTATATCACATCCTGCCTGGTCTTAAAACTTCCAGTGACTGACTAAACTATACTTAGTACACTTAAATAATATGTTTCAAAACCGTAGTGATCCTTGCTGTTAGATTTATTTTTTTTTTTTCTAAAGCCTAACCTGGATCTCTCTCCCTGCAATGTAGGCCCACAACTCTTTGTCCTCTCCACAGCACACACACCGATCAAACCCCCTTCTCTGTGCAAGGTGCTCTCAGATGTCTCTCAAGGCTTAAGTCTTTCCCATGCTAGCACTTCCACGCTGCTTCTGAAGCCACTAACCCAAAAAAACCCCACCTAATGTCAGGGAGCAGCAGTCTGGGCTACCCTTACAGACACCCGTCGGGTCAGTTGGTTGAGCTGGGCAGAGACCCAAAGGCTTCCTTTAATGCGTGGGATATATTTTCTGGTGACTGATTGCTTCCTCAATAAATTAGGCAAACGCTTCTCCACTGAAACCAATGACTTATTGAGTAGCCCTTAAAGCAGTAAATCCGTTCCTCTGTCATTTTCCTGGACAGTAATGGTACTGCTGTAGTCACAGAAAAATATAGAGCTGCCCTTTGCATTGATGACATCCTCTTTTAAAGCAGAAGTTACAGTTGCTAAAGCAGCACTTTTGTGGACACAGTAAAAAAATCATTATTCTCGACGTCTTCTCAGTCATTATTACCAATGAGGACATCAAGCCAGGCTTGAGGGATGTAAGCATTCAAAAGCTCAGCATACTGCGGAGGTCATACATGAATAACGCTGCATTTCCCAAGGGCTTTTAAGTTTAAACCTTTGGGGTTCCCAAAAGAGTACTAGGGGTCAGTTATTTATGTGTAGGCTCCTAAACTCTTTCATTTTTGTGTTGTCAGGCACATTAGCAACTAAAAATACCCATGGAAATCCCACAGTCTAACAGAAAACAAAGCACCATCTTGGGCAGCAAAGAAATGTGAGAGGTAACCACCAGAGACAGCTGAAAAATCATCTTGTTACCACATCAAACAGGTGAAAAAATGCATTAAACAATCTCAGGGAGCATGCTTTCCTCCCTATAACCTTCAAGTTATAGGCTTAAACAACTTAATTCAGTACTGTAAGAGAAGAATAGCAGAAAACGTATCCCAAAGGTCCTCTCTTCTCTAATAATTTTGCTTCTTATCTCCCATGGTCTTCACTGTTTAGTTCCCTCCCTGTGTGTCTGCCTTGGCTCAGGTTGCATAAAGACTTTTCGAATCCTAACAAAGGGGTGTAGTTTGTCAGAAGTGCAGTGTACACACATGAAAATACATAAAATTGCATTAAATGATGATACAGTACCCTCAAGTTCCCTTCAAGGACCAATCTGCAGACCCTAACCAGGAGCAGCATCCTTTTGTGCCAGGCACTGCACAGATATATCAGAAAATACAGACCCCATAGCAAAGCTTTAAAAATCCATGGAGAGGTACACAGTCTGACACATCTACCTTCAGGAAATAAGTATTTTACCTTGAAAAAAGTCACCAAAGTGTCTTTATATTTAAAAAAAATAAAATCAAAGGGAAATGTAATTCAAGAGTAGAACAATTTTCTATTATTCTTATGGCTAGAAAATAAGCTGAATGACTTTGAGTGCAGTTGGGCTCTCACAAGAGACACCAGTCTACTTGATTGACAGAGAAAATGATATCATTTAATTCCCCTTTCCCTCAGAGAGGGAACATGCAAGAGAGCAAGCAATGGAAAATGAGAGCAGGTACAGAGAATGCTGACATCTGAAGTGTCCAGTCAATCATGGACCAGTGTCCCTCCAGCATGACCTGAAGGGACTCCATCTAGCATCTGTGTTTCCACGCACATTCAGCCCAAGCCTGTCCACCGAGACAGCTAATTACTACTATGATATTAAACCTGTAGGTGCCTAATGAAATGGAAACTCAGCTGAGGTCACGAGTTCTTGCCACTGCTGAACAAAGAAGGCAGAAGTCACTTGCATCCCTCCATCCCTACTGATTTGAGCTGAATTCAAAACAGGACCTACAGGAAAGGTGAAAGGCACCTGAAGCCATTAAGAATCTGCATTTCTGAGAGCCTTGATTAATTAACCTAGAAGCTCTGGTGATTGCTCCTCTGTACGTGCCAGTGAGGTCAAATGAGGCAGGATTTATAAGCACTCCTCCTATGCCTTTGTGCTAAAATAGGCACATTTCTCTCTCTTCCTGGTGACGGTTTTACCAAGTAAAACGCTCTCAGTTGGCACCAAAGTGGTGTCTGCTTATCTTCAAATTAAAAGTTGCTATGTGAAGGGTCTGCTTCAAGGTCTACACAGGCGCATTTTACTGTAATAGCTGGTCAGATCCCAGAATTAAATGGGATTCAAGCAGATCCTTAGGGAGGCGGGAGAACCACAGGCCATGAAGGTCAGAGAAGAAATGGTCTTAGTGATTTGAGAGACACGGACCTTCCCTCGAGGCAACAGCCCTTCAGCTGACATTAGCAGACATGATTCTGCCTGGAAACAAAAAACCATGTACCTTAGTCCGTATTGTCAACAGATTTTGGTGTGCCTGAGAATGGATATGATGATATTTGCTGGTATTGGTGGGAAAGCTGAAGCACAAAGAAACTGAATTAAAGCTAGAAGTGGAAACCAGGTCCTCTGAATTCAAGAATAATCTGCAGATTTCCTTCTATGTCTGAAAGATCCCAGATGCACAGAACAAATGCGCTAGAGCAAGAACTACTGCTATTGAAGACAAATTCAAATGAGGAAATTGTTCTACTGCTTCCATCTCTTCTCTCTGAAATTTCATCTGGGCACACTACCCTTCTTCACTTCCCATCTGAAATAGCTGCTTTCTGTTGTTATTTGCTGCCTTTTGTTTTCTGGAAATTCCCTATTTATTCTTGTGTCTTAATGGTGAGTGAACTCATGAACCTGGGCTGAGTATTGTGCTAAATGGGTCTTCTCTGCTAGTAATTTATAATATATTACCTGGTCGCTGCAGCTTGATGCTTGCTGAGACTCTGACCCACACTATCTAGAATGAGTGCTTCATATCCTCAAGCAGTTGCAGCTTCAACAAAATCCCCCTCAATCCACCCAAGAAAACTGATCTTGTGACTGAGGATCTGTGGGGACAGAAGTCACAATACAAATGTCAGGGATTGCATCATAATCAATAGTTCTGCGGTGAATTTCCATGAAGCAATAACATCAGATATTTTTAGCAATTACAACTAACTCTCAATTCCTACCACATGCGTAGATGAAATACATTTTTTTGCACTATGATGTGAAGTTAATCTCATCATTAATAATTCCTCTCATATTTATCTTAATATTGTTAATTACATGGGACTTGCTGGGTATGAGTACAAGAGCGTATGTAATTTGTCTTTTTTCCAAGAATTTCCAGTGCAATTTACCATTAATTACTTGCTGCTTAATGCAACGACCTCCCCCAAAGAATAATTCCAGCATTATTATGGCATCTTAGAACAGTTGCTAAGGCTTCTTATTCTGCATAATATGTCATTACCAAGAAGGGTAAAAAAAACCCTACAGCCATTCTTACATTCTAAATGGTATGCTAATAGACAGCAAAATTTGGATAATTTAACAAGATAAAGGCTGTCCTTGAACTTTACTTATTAATGATAGATCCTATCTTAATTTTAATGATTTATGAGCATGCTTATATAGCATATTCTCTAGTGTGGGCCTTACCCAGTGCCTATATGAGGCTTTGGATAGATTTTCTTTGGCTTTAATGTCCTTTTAATAGGCACTTTGTGACCTGAGTGTTAAAAAGGAACATGTTCTAGCCAGAAGCTGCTTGGTATTGCAGAGAGTGTTTAGCAAATTTCTAGAGGGAGAAGTCCAGCTCCAACGCTGGGGAACAGCAGGTTGTATAATGTAAATAGTACTAAACTTTGAGGTCTTTATAGCTTATAGAAGACTCTTTGTAGATTATAGATGCAGCCATTGCATGATAAAACTGTGGTGCATGTGGTTATGACTTGATTCTGTTTAAAATGAATAGAAGGATTATCAAAAGTAGGTATATCACAAAAACTTCCAAGGATGAATTTTGAGAAATCATAGGTGTGTCTAAATAAAAAAGTAAACTTGGGCACACATCAAGAGTGTAGTCCCCTGATGGTCCAGGCAGGGGAACTGATGGAAGATAATTCTGGCTCCTTTCTAATCCTCATGTGTGAACTTTCTTCCCACAGAAACCAGCATGTCACGCACATCGTGTATTGAGAGACAACACATGTTCAGGGCTCGCTCCAATTTGGACAGAAGTCATTGAAATCAAAAACATTCTTGGGTCCAAAAATACAGATAAATGAGGTATATTGGGAGCTCAGGACCTTGCCCTTGGAAAACTTACAGAATGTCTTCAACTCAAAGGTGTTTAACTGTCTTGAATCTGCAGCTCAAGCAAGGAGAAAAAGCTTTCCAGACACCTAGGGGTTTTATACAGCACCAGAAGATACTCACTGAACAGACATTTACACAGGGAAAAGCCCTTTGTTTCTTTCTGAATCTGTACATTGAGCTCCAGCATCAATTGCAGAAAAATATCCTGGACAAAGGAAGAAAGGAGCTTTCTAGCATCACCAAAACCAGCCTAGAGAAACTGCAGCCCTGCCAAAAATCCAACCAAGAATTAACTAGTGTGCAGGATCACACCACCATCACATACCACAGAGCAGGATCATTTGTCCATTAGCTCTGTTCTCAGTTCTCTGACCTCTGTTTGCACTGATTCCTCTTCCCCCCACGGAGCAATTGCTAGCAATAATTGTAAGCAGCAATTGAGGCAAACACAAGAGAGTAGCGATAGGGCTAAGAGTGCTGCTGGGATTCCTTAAATATTCATCAGACATTGATATGGCTCCCAGGTTCCTCCAACTGCAAATGATCTAATAAACTGACAACCATAATAGAAGATATCAGTCTGACCTGTGGTACATCGTATCTCAATCATTCTTTCTTCTTTTCTTTCTTTTTTTAAACTTGTGTCGTAAACCTAACCATAGCTCCCTTCAGTCCACGTGGCAATTTCTGTGATTCTAAAATTCAGTGTTGAATTAGCGGCCAACAGATTGTAAATAAACTCAAGAGGCACCAGAATGTCACTCAACCTCAGCACACTATTCATCCACCCGTGTTACAGCTGGCTAAAGCTCAGTATTTCAAACGTGGGTTACTCCCAAAGTCGACCAAAAGGTTGAAACTTTGAGGTTTTCCAGAAAGCAGATCTTTCATACTTCAAGGTAATACCACAATGGCTCTGTAAAAGTGCTTGCAATTGATTGGATTAGACTGCTCTAACTGAATTGCATGTTGTTATATTGCGAAGCTGAAGCACTGCTGATGACCCTTTCAGAAACTAAGCAAAGAAAAGTTCCATGCAGTCAAGACTTGCCTGTGAAATACAGCAGCTTAGTCATATCCCCATTTCCTCACACAAAACTTTTCCACTAGAAAAACACCTCAGCAGTACCCAGTTGATCCCACAGCAGCAGTTTTTCCAGAAATGAAGGTGGTTCTGATGAGAAAGGGGTAAGGAGGCATATTTAGTCCTGCAAAACCTAGAGTGAGAAGAGCTGCTGATATCATTTTGTTCTGCTTTGGTATTGCCTACACCAGAATTTCAAATAGTTTACTCAACAGCTTCTATGTTTCCAAAAAAAAATAAATTTTAAAAAAGTTAGAAGAAGAAATAACAGAGTCTACAAACAAATGCATTGTGGAACAAATATCGTGGAAGCATTGGAAATACAAGAGTGTCAGATCTTATGAGAGGAAAAAACTGAAATGGAACAAGAAGGACTGGACAAACATTTGTATGTTTACAGACTTCTATCATGTATAAGGACCATGAAACACCTTACTTTTACTCAAAACTAGTCATAATACAGGGTAGCTAAATGTGACCCACAGGAAGCTTGTTTCCTCAAAGATGGGAAGGGGAGATCTCTGAATTGTAGCGATACCAAAAAAAGGAAAAAAAAATAAATCTTCATTTTGTTAAAGTGATGTTGATATTTTTATATTCTCCAGATGCAGACATCCTGGAACAAAGCCACCATTGTCCAGGAACTTTTCCGTTGCGTTTCATGTCATGATTCACAGGAACTTTGAAGAGATATTGGTGTGATGCTGAAATTATCCTGCTTATGAAGCTCAAAAATTTGAGCTAAAGGGGAATTGCCAACAGTGTTGCCACTCTAAAAAGCTTCTGACATTCAGTTGATCTTACGATGTGAAGTTGATTGCTTCTGACTCCATCCATTAAAGGTCACTGGTTTGTATTCCCTCTCTCACTCGCTCTATCTCACACATGCATGCACACACACTAATATTTTCTCTTATTGCCTGCATATTTTCTGTGGTATAGAGCAAAGCCAGACATCAGCTCAGTATATATCAGAGGATATGACACCATTCCTGAGAAGGATTATACTGAAATGTTGTTATCACTCAACACTTGTAGCATCTCTGGGTATTTGGTGTTCACTTATCACGTTTTTCCTTGGGTCCTGCCAAGTCAGTCGCTATACATTTTGCATCTTCCAAATATATAAGTCATCCGCACTCGATCAAGCACTTCTCAGAGTTTCGTTTCCTGTGGTAACGTCTTTCATGTGAGCTACCTCATTATTTAGAAGCCATCCTCTCACCCTAAGCTGCCACCATGACTGAATGTTGAATAAGTGTCACTTAGAAAGTACAGCGTGAACTCTGTAATTATTTACAATAGCCCAATTAGATTTACAATAAGAATGAAAGAATCCTATGTTGACTTCACAAAGTGGGAGGGTATGACTATTAGAAAGACATGGGTTTCAATTAGTCAGGCTTATATCACATTTAATTCTGAATCAGAGATCCATCTTTTCTCATAAACAGTAATGTTCATGCTGGATATTATTTATCTCTGAATACATATAATTAATGTTTACATTTGTGCCTTTTGAGATGCAGCAAAGTAGGCAGATGTGCAAAACACACTTCTTGCTAATGCAATGGTACCCGACCTGAGGTGGAGTCCTGATGTCTTCTGGAGTATTTTACCTCTGGAGGATGAAATGGAGATTGCCTTTTTCAGCTGCAGGTGGATAATTTTTCACAAAGTCACGCAGTCAGGAAAATCATTGAAAAGAGATAATTACAAGCCATGGACAGATGATGGGGTTTGTTCTCCATCAATACTAGATGCCAAATGTCCTTGTATTCAAGATCACTAGGCACATCACTACTTAATGGTGCTTAGAAAGAAAAAGAGCTTTTTTAGTTTAACACAGAAATAACGTATTGTGGTTTTTAGAGGTAAAATCTACAGCGGACGGTTATTATTAGTGCTTAGAATATATATTAATCAGGCTCCCAGTATCTATTCTTCAATGAAATCACAGACAGCATATGTGGAATAGTCAGCCTTCCCCAAAGTCTCTCCCAACAAGGAGCCTGAAAAATGGCTTTCTCACGGACAGTTCTTCCTATAGATTTTTTTCTATTGAAATTTCTTACAACATCAGTGACCAGGATGTAGCACAATACACAGATAGATAATTTTGATTTGCAAGGAACACAACAAAGAACACAAATATAATGCATGATTGTTTGTCCTTTGATAACATTTTATTGTCGCAAAGACTTTTCTTTTTTTTTCCTTTGCTATGCAGAAACTTCATTTAGTTCTTTTTGAAACAAACCCCAATAAAATATGCTTTATGCTTTGTGCTTTCTCTGTAGGCTTTCCTATTCTGCTGAAATTACCCAAGGCTGCCAAAAAGCTTGAATGAGCTGAAGTGAACTCCGATGTGATTGGTAACAACCAGGTTACACAGATTTGGGTATGTCTTGCCATTTTTTGCTGGTTTTACTCAAAGTATCTGTTTAAGGGACATTCTGATTTAGTGTTTGTAGTATCTCTCTGTCCACAGGCAGGACCTCTTTCCCTGTAACAGCTTGCTGTTTACTGACTAACATCACCAGCTATGGGGACAGGGAATTGTGCTTTTATCGGGATCTGTAGGTTTTGGGGGTGGGTGGGACAGGATTTAATTCCAACAGCACTGGGAGAGGAGTTAAGAGTCAGTTACACAAATGCCAATGTGCTGAGCATGCACAGGGCTGCCAGGTGCGTATGTTAGACACGTGTTCTTCTGGCAGTTGGAAGGCAGGTAGGATGTCCTAGGACAACTAAAATGACACAATGTACTTGTTTAGGCAACTGAGTCCCACCTAAGGTTTCTGTAATGCTAATTGGCAACAGGAGGGAGGGAAGTCTGCAGAAGGAGATAACCTGGATAGCCGTCCTTTCCAGCTGCATAAAATACAGACAGCGTTTACATCCCATCCCTTCTAATCAGAGAAGATCTTAAGATGCAAAAGTCAGATTTAACTCCAAACCAAATAAAGTCAGAGGTTAGGAGAAGTCCTTTAATAAAATAGATTCCACAATCTCTGGTCTCAAAGTCTCTCCAGACTCCAACAATTCCTTTGTACTATTTATACCCAAATATTTGTTTGGCACCTTACAGTGGTTTGAGACACACCTTGGAGTTAGTTCTGGAAATCTGACTCTGTGTATATTTCTATAAATGTGTCNACATCTTCCTGCTAACTGAATATACTTCACACCACTTTCGATCATTCTTATGGATTCAGATGGGAAAAAAAAATATCAAATCTACAATTCAAATTGAAAGAGCGATTTGGGTCTAGAAATGTGGGGTTTCTGTTTACCTGAAGACACTCTGGCAGATCAAGAACTGTTGGTCATGAAAGGGCAAGCAATCACAGCTGACCTAGCACAAAAAAAAGTTAAATCCTGCTTTGCTATAGATAAAATAGAGGGATCCCTCTTCAATATCTGCCCTTACAGCAGTTACTACAAAAAATTTTTGCATTGCTAAGGCTACTGGTCCTGCCACATGCCTCAAGATCACTATGGTTGACCAAGCATGCAAATTCTGTCATCTCAGCCTGCCCGCTCTTACAGCAGCTGCCAGTCCAGGTCATCCATCCCAGGGCAGAACGCTTGGCTGTGTTATCTTAACATGCATCCAAATTTCAAGGGAGAAGCTACAATCATGAAGGCTCAGTAAACAGGCTGGAGCTAAAAACAGAAGCTGCATTCTGAGATGCAACAGAGAGGACTTACCGTCAGAGTACTCATACCCTTCAAGTTCGTTATGTCTTTTGCCTTATGCTCCACTTGAGCAACATAGCCATGCTACCTCATTTTATTGCTAGAAGCTGAAGCAACTTGCCAAAGGTCACCCGGGAATTGCCCTCGTGCCTTCATGTCTGCCTGTGTTGTCTTTCCTTTAGTCTTTAGGTCACATTGCTATTTATCATTATTATTAATTCAGTTTTCTCTTTGATGTATAGAACTTTTCCCTAGGAGAAAGTTTCATTTGCTTTCTAACTTGATATTTCCACCAACTCTCAACTCGTCAATGCTCCAACAATCGCATCTGTTGTTCAGTATCTCTAGTTTTGAGTAGCTTCATCATTTAGTCTAAATTTCCTTTCTGACTCTCTATAGAGATTTCTGATTAAACAAACTCCCCTGGAAACAGCTCACACTACTGATTAATATGAACAGGGTCTTTCCTTTGCTAGCACTTTTTGATTTCATGGATTTTGCCGTTAGTTAAGACTGTGGTTGGAAATTTTCAAAGCTGTGTTCCTTTTGATGTAGCAAGGGCAGACAAGGCCAGTGGCTGACGAATAAGCCCATAAAAGCTGAGTACCTATTAACAGAGGGTAGCTGTATTCAGAAAGTCACTGGCCAACTCAGAGATAGACCTCCACCTCTCAATAAGAATGGTTACAAATGAAGAGGAAAATACTACCTGAAAACCAGATTTCAGCAGTATGGAAGGAGTTAGACTCCTTTTCAAATATGTTTTTCCAACTAATACTCTTGTGTGGCTTAAAATTATCCTGACAGAAAAACAATTGAGGCAGCTTTTAAACTAATGATACAATCCCATGGATAATTTCCCCTAAATAGCTCAGAGATGTGACTGAATGAATCATATATCATCGCGGGAAGCAATTTTCCTCAATGAGTTCTACCTGCTGGATATCACAATGCATTACAGATTGAGTAAAAGCCTTTGTCTGAAATCAGATTCAAACTGGCTTTGGAGCAAAACTTAAACCCTGAGGGTGAGCGCGCTATGAATACATTTAACACTTCCCTGTGATTCGCAGGTTCCACATGTCTCTCCTCACACCAGACAACTCACTTTCTGAGGCATTCCCATGAGCTACTTGACTTTCAGCCTGTCTTCACAGGTGTTATTGACCTTAATATGGGCTTTACTGCTCCTTGATGTGTTTCCCAGCATCTCACAGATGTCTTAACAGTGTTCTCCATCATCAGTTTTGTAGCTTCTCAGGTTACCACAACCTCAGGCTGCTGTACTTTAACACTGAAAATTTGACCCTGCTAATTGGCCGTATCCTGACTTTTGGGGAATTAAAACAGAGAACATGTGATCCATTTGGAGACAAATGTGCAAATGGCTTCAGCACTGAAGCCAAAGGAAAATGTTCAACGTGACTTAATTGTATCTGCAGTAAGCATCTGATTCAAAGCTCTTTGAATCCAGAAGACTTTTGCTGATTTCAGTGAAATCTAGAGCGTGTTCTGCAACAGCAATTAGTGCAGCACAACTGATGGTGAATCCAGACTAAGAAGAGTTACTGGAAGTCACAAACCAGACTTTGGCTGGCTTACATCTAGCATAATGTCTGAACTTTTACATAATCCTGCACTGAGCTACAGGAAGGATCAAACTCCCATTATAAAACTATGATCTTTACATCGTCCTGAGAGGGTGCAAAGAGAAGATGGAAAACGAGGTTTTGACTACTGAAAGACAGAAAAATATAAGCTTTTGATTGTGTCTGTAAACTTATAAGCCCAATATTGCTTAAAACATCCTAGGCCAAATGCAAATCCTATGCTAGATACCTCGGGGAAAGATTCTTCACTGATGGGTCCAAAGTTCACCTCAAAATTGTAAGAGAATTGTTTCATTACAGCATCCATCTGGAAGAAGAAATATATGCTTATTTCCACCCTGTGAGGGCAAAATATACTTAATTGCTCATGTCCACATTCCTTCTATTCTTTGAAAAATTCCCACAGGGTTTGGTAGTAAACTGCCATTTTATTTTCCTAATACTTATGTTTGTACAGAACTTGACTATTTCCAGATTACAAAATGTTCCTAAAGATGTTTTCATTAAAATACAACTAGTTTTTTCTGTCCAGTTTCCAATCCATTTTGTATTGGTAAAAGCTTCTAGATTGCCCTCACTGCAGTCTAATAGCTAACAAAATAGTAATAAGACTTATTTCAGTGCCTGAGTCCAAAACACAGCCTTGCCAATAAATTTGGGCTTGCTGTAGGTTGAATTATCCCTGCTTTAGAGGGCACATAGACTGAATCTCTTGCCCATTCAATCCTTTACCATTGTCAGGTGGAAATATATTTATTTGTCATCTGTTAGGATGAAATTCACTGTCTCACTTTCCAATTAATACACACTTTCTCACACATAGCTGCTGCAGCCTTTTTCGTAGCCAGCTCAAGGGAGATGCCAACCTTCTGGATGATGATTTCATATACTGCAGAACACCACATACTTCTTCACATATCTCATGGATATTTTGTCTTCCATTGCAAGAGCCTGGCCATGCCAAGTAGCAGAGACCTGACTACACCCTGCAGTAGCTGTCAACTCCCAGAACCTTTTTGTGGGTTTTGTGCTTATTTTGACCTGACCGCATCCTCTGGCTAGATGGACAGGTCAGTTGGGCCCAGATCAGGAGAGTCACCTCTGTGGTGGGCCATCCTGCCATGCAACAGCACCTTCACCAGCATTTATCCCCATTCTGCCACCCACGGACAAGTCTCTTGCAGCTGTGCTGCACAGGAGAAGTACTGCAGGTTATCTGGGTGGAAAGCCCTCCAAACGGTAGGTATGGGGTTGCAGTCATTGATGGATGGTGGTGACAGGATCCATTTCAAAAGGGGCAGTGAACTGTCATCAAGTAGTAAAGCCTTTTGTATCATAATCTGCAACTGAAGGTGAAAAGGATGTCCATAAACCAACAGCACCAACTCCAGAGCCACATCCATTCTCCTCGGAGCAGCTCTGCTACAGTCCAACATGCAGTGAAACACAGAGCCGAAGCATTAAGCAAGATGCTTATTCAGAAAACGAACAAGCAGGACCCCGTTTGCGTTTCTATAGGCTGAAACATGAGCAAAAGCTCAGGAGAGCAAGGACAAAAGATAAACACACTGACTCATTTTCTGACAGAAAGAAAGATCAGAGGGCTGAGACAGCTGAGCCCAAGGTTCCGCAAATGCACCTTTCCCGCTGCACGTTTCAGCGGCTATGATAAAAAAGCACCACAAGCAAGTTTGCATCGTTGCCGCCTGCAAGCTTCATTCCTGGCCGTTCTGTTTGAGTCACAAATAAGCAGTAATTTATGTTTTGAGGACTAGCCCCAGTGAATAGAACTGTAAAAACAATTCCCAGCCTTTTGTTTGTGTGTATTTTTTTTTTCCTATGGTTAGCATTTGTTTTAGATGACACCTTTTTTCCCCCCTTGCCCAAGACAGGATATTTTCTCCAAGCCTTTTATCAAACTGACAGGTGATATTGCTTTAAATTGGGCACTGCATTGTCAACAGAGGCTTTCTCATTTCAGACCCGAAGCGTCAGTCGGGTGGATGAGAACTCATTTCGCCTTTTATTTACTAAATGCAGATTGGGGTTTCAGGAGCAGAGAGAGCAGGAGAAGGGGAAAGAGATGCCCTGGGTGATAACGGGAATGAACGAGAGAAGACAGCAATAGAACAACACAGCATGAAGCAGGTGGGAATTTATTGTGGGGTGATTAAATGACATCCATCTTCTTGTCTATAAACCATTCCCACAAGCATAGCTTTCAAATCCACTTTGTCCCCTATCATGGCTCCTTCCCCATCAACAGGAGAAAAGGTGACCGGGGGTTGAGAGGGTGTTCCTGGTGGATCTCAGCACACTGTGGAT
Organism: Anarhynchus alexandrinus; assembly: GCA_008711295.1. Lineage (NCBI taxonomy): Eukaryota > Metazoa > Chordata > Aves > Charadriiformes > Charadriidae > Anarhynchus > Anarhynchus alexandrinus. Next base: position 1,286,102 of record VUYV01000011.1, on the reverse strand, counting down.
GTAGCTAAAGGATTTACAGATGAGATGTGAAATATGATTTCAGACTGAAACCCTGGATTCCCCAGTTTCTCTGGCATACAGCCCCCAGACTGGGGGGCAGGAAGAAGCAGGTTGATGAAAGGAAGGAGATTGCTTGGCTGCTCCAATGGCCTACCTGGTTAGTCCTCAAAATCTGCAGGATCCGAAGAGCACATTACACAGAAAAGATGATAAAAAACAATTCTTGAGCCTACACTAAAAGAGAGAAAGTTTCTGGACAGTGAATAAACACGTGTATTTGTTAAGCTGGGAATATACACCACCTTGTTTGTGAAATAGCCTCTCAAAGAACACTGTATTTGTCTCAGTAACTTATCAACAGTTATCAACCCTGAAATTTTAACATACATTTTTAAAGGACTTTCTTTTAAGCATGTTCCTTATGATTGTTCCTAATAGGCTGACAACTTTAAGGCAAACCATGAAACTGCACAAGCTGTGGTATCCCTGTGCAGATTTCAACCAATTACTATCTAGACTCACTTCTATAACATTTAAACTTCATATTGAAATTACATGTGTGAGCAGACTACAGATGCTGAACAGGCAGGGAATTCTGCTGCCTCCGCACATGATCTCCTGCTGCTAGAGTACCAATTAGCCAGAAGGAGGTAGGATGTTTCACTGTCATAAAAATGGGAGCAGGATTCAAGCACAGCAACTGTTGCTGAAAATTAAGGGGAGGGGAGAACGAAAGGAGACCTGCCCTTATTTTGTCTTATAGAAGTGATAAAGTAGCATCTGTGACAACACACTGCTGGAAACTAGAGACAGACGATCCAAATTCATGCCAAAATCTTCTTAGTGCTCTCTCCCCCCACTTCCCCTCTGCTGTCTCTAACTGAATAAAAATCACCTGGATCTGACAACAGGAGGGACTGCGTATGATTCAGACAGGCTAAGTTTGTTTTTTCTTTGCCTAGTGATCTCAGTATTTCCCTGCACCCTCTTGACATTATTTATGGTGACTGTTACCTGTTTCAAGAAGGACTTTATGGTTCACATTTTAAGAAAAGCAGTCAGGAGTCGTCCATGTGAGAAAGTTTCTGAATAACTTCTGTGATTCCCCATGACTGCAGCAGGATCCCGTGATTTGCCCACACAGAGCTGCAGCTCACAGGTGCCTTCTGCAGCCCTCCAGTGAAAGGTTTAGTTGTCCTTCCCCTTCACCACCCCTACCCCAAACCCCCTCAGTACCAAGTGAAACAACAGAGCATCCCGTCAACCAGCCAATGTACCTCATTCTTTTCTTAATGAGTTCCCCTAAATGCTTTTAAACCAGAAAGTCAGGTTTTATTAGAGCAAATAATTTTTGTAAAGAGGCAACTCAAAGTGACTTGATAAGAAAGGAACCCTGGAGGGTTTCACACGCTGGAGGGCAGGTCAAAGCCAATTGCCAGCATAGCTGCTGTCAGCTCAGTGGCTCTCTGGGGTGCAATAAGCTCATAGTGGTCCTGTCTGCGCCCTGGGAGGATTCTTCATCTGTAGCCACAGACTTTTGTCTGTCTGTCCGTGCCCATTTCTCCCAGCTGCTGAGCAGGGCTCCTGGCTCTGCAGCTGCTTGAGGTGGTCTCTTCTTCCTGCCCTGTCGTCAGGTCTGTGACCGTCTTTCTACTGCTCCTGAGGGATGGAGCAATGTTTCCTTCCCCTGGAGTGCCTCCAACTGACCAAGTTACTCTTTTGTTTTTAAAAAGTATCACAATATGTAAGTGGAGAATAAATAAATGAAGTAGGTACTATCTACTACACAAAGCAAAAGGAGTCAGTCAGTGACCTTAAAGAGGGCCAGCCAGGTGAAAGGAGCAGCACTGGGGTTAGACCTTTAGTAGATATCGTGTCTACTTGCACATTCCCACATCACTCCTGTGCTCTCAGAGCTGTTTTCCTGGGTACAATTCCCCTAACTTCAGGATACTTCTGCTGGGAATCTCCACCTGGAAGAAACGTGGTGTTGGTGTCTGTGGCATGACACACATAAGCACATAAAGACTCAACACTGACATCTTATTGCTGCGCCTTTCCAGATAGTAGAGAGGTATTTAACTCAGCAGCGAGATCTTTTGCTGTCATCATCTGTTGCCGGACTTTCTGTACACTGCTTTCTGGTAGGTGCCACTAGAAGGGAAGCCTACTAGATCACCTACTAGGGAAGCACACGAATATGCAAAGGAGCCTGCTGCCCGCTTTCTTTGTTGGAAAACATATACCTGTCATGACCACTACAAGACACTCAGTCCCCATCTCAACAGAAAGACAAAGTTTGTCAAGGCTTTGCTTCAAAGCAAGTAAACAATTTCACCTAAAAGATCATAATTGCGTTTAGCTTTTAATCTGCAGGAGACCCTGAAGAGCCATTAGGAGTTCACAGTGATTAATTGCAAATATAGTTCAAAGATAGTTTCTTAAAACTGTCTGAATTTATAAAGGATCATGGAAACAAGGCAGGCTCTGTGACTCTGAAAGGTCTGTGATGCTGTCAGATCTTGTGCAACATCTAGAAAGATTTAGGCACGTGTAGCATAAGGAATGTCAAAAGAATCCAGGTAAATGAGGTGTCTTTTGTTATAGTAGTGATTATGAATAATTGAAACATCATGACAGGCTGAGAAAGTCACATTACAAAAACACAAAATAAACCAAGAAACAACCCAGAAAACTAAAAAACAAACCTGGATGCCACTGAAAGCCAGCAATGCAAAGGTTACAAATGGAATAAGCAACACTACGTCATCAAATATTTAAAATGGCAAACCAAAAATAGTTCACCTAATTCAAAACCCAGAATTATCTTGTTATACGTAAGAGAGGCGCAGAGTGATATACATGTGCCAGAGGGCTGCAGGGCACTCAGCACAATTCAGACTGACTCAGAGATACCTCTCATCCACCTTTTGGTCAGACACCTTTCTTTTTCCACGTCTCAAAAAGGTGCGCTCAGAAACGCAAGGGGTTGGGGTAAGGACAAGTAAAGTAAATGTGATTTCTACCCAGAGTTCAAGATATCCTGTACATTGAACTTGGCCTACCTCTGCCACCCTGAACTTCTATTTAAATGCTGTTTTGCTCATGTAGAAGCACTGGTTGAACTGGTGGTTGTTCCACTAACTTCTCTCAGCCAAGGACTCTTAAGTTTTAACAGAACTCTTGGGAGAAACGTCACCATGGCAAGAAGGAAGCAACACAGGAATCATATGTGATCTACCAAGGAACTAGTTAGAAGACAGACAAGAGAGGACACCTTTTCCTGACTGGCTCATGCCCTGGGGAGACCAAGCACTTTAGGGCAGCCTCTTTGTAAGAGGCTTTAAGAGAAAACATATGCTCCTATAATAGCTGAGCCGAAAAAAGGTCCATTGGCTACTCAGACTGAGATGACAGCAGCAAACCAGTCTGGCCCTTCTTTCATTTTTCTTTGCTGAGCTCTCATCTCCCACATTCAGTCTGTACCACACTGAATACCATCACCTCCCACCACAATGACCCAGAGGCTGAGCTCTCCAAGCAAGGAACTATCTGTCCTGGCCATTAGAAAAAACTATTCAGAAGAAGCCTGAATTTTTCCTGGGATAGGAAAGAACTGGCCGTGTTTATCAAAAATTGTCCCAGAGCTAAAACAACTCATTGTTATCAAATTCCTCAACACCCACTTCCTTCCTTCTCTTGACGTCTTTAGGACCCTCTTACAAAATGCCAAGGAAAAATAGTTCCTCAGTTAACAATGTTTCCAATTCAGAATGTGGAGGATTTTGTAACAGTAAGTTTTAACAAAGTGTTTCCCAACAGTGATTTACATATGCATTCCTGTAACAAACCAGATAATTTTCCATTCAGTGAACAGCTGCCCAACGCATGATATTTTACAGGGATTGAACTATTAAACTGATGTATTTCTACAGGAGCAGAGAAAAGCAGAGTCAGGAAGACACTGTTTAATGAGCACAAACTCATTACTGATGCTAGTCCTCAGGAGAAATACAATAGAACATACCTAAACCGGTGCCATTCCTTCGATGACGATGGAGCAATACTGCTTGACACCAGCTTAGGATCTGATCTTGTTAACCTTCATTGACTCAGACATACATTTCCACAAGCACTTACCTAACTGGAGAAATGATATGCAGCTAAGACTGGAGGATGAAGACGTAGCTCTTGAGGAAAGGGAGGGCAAAGGGAATCTACAGCCTGAATTTCTGCTCATCTCTGCAATGGCAATGCAGTGGCATTGTTGCAGGGTATTCTTCAAACACATAGAGGACAAATATGAGCTGACCCTCGTTGCTAACCTCCATCACAACCCTGCGCAAATTCTGTTGTCTTTGTCATCTCCTAAACAAAGGTATGGTGTATCCCTGGTAGTCCCCAAACAGCAGGGCAGCTCTTCACCTCACCCCTCTAACACTTTAACATCCCTATGTGCACACCTCCGCCATCCTGCAGTATGCCATTCACTAAAGAGGTAACTCTAATAGTTAACCCTGTGCAACCCAAGCAGAAAGCATTCAGATTTTGGGAAGACAAGAGCATGCAGTAACCTGTGTTGGGTTTTCATTAGGTGGTAGAGATTTGGAAAGTCCCTAAATTATATACAACAGTTGCATACAACTTTGATGATCTTTTAGGAGCAGAAAGCCATAAAATAGACACAGGTCACCTTTGGACCCAGGCCACATCAGCTGTCATCTGTGCAACCCATTCTAGATGCTAACGTGTTCAGTTATGAAGAATGAAAGTGGACTCGTAAATTCCAAATCTTTCTCCAAAAATATCCATAGGGTACCTCTGCCACCAGGAAGAACCCACAACACAAGGACAAAGCATCCATTATGCAAAGACTTTCTAAACCAGGAACAAATACCTAATTTTGTAACTAATCACTAGACAAAAATTTGGCATTAAATAAGTTACGAGCTGAATAAAGTAAGAAAAGTGCTTTACAAAAACTTAATTTCTACCCTCCAGAGAATTTGGGAGAAGTACAAGGGAGGAAAAAAAAAAACCAGCCAGACAGACAGATTTGCTCATGCTCATGCAGAAGCAGCAGGACTAGGAAGAGAAGTGAGAAGGTTTCCCAGTATTTAGGGGACCACTAGGCCATATAGTGTCCTTGTTATTTAACAGCCATAACTTGGAAGGTTTAACAATACCAAGGGTCCTGTTTCCAGGTGTTTCAGCAGGACATTCACAGACTTTTAATGTTTTCTTAGTTAGGGACTATATATGCTAAATGGAAATATTGCAGTATAGCCACACAGAACATCTCAAACACATTAGAGCATCCTAGGACACAGGACTGCAAAGAAACACTGAGGGCAGGTAATCAAAGATGGTTATTAATTAATTGATTCTTCTGCCATGAAAGTCCTTCTCTCACTATGATAAGCTAGCTTGCAAGCCATAGTTACTTTCACTTTAAATAGTTTCTTTCTTTGTTTTTTTTTTTTCCCTTACACCACTGCAAGAGAGGATTGTGTGGGTGTTAAGTTTTAATAAAAGGTATGTCTCAGAACCAGTTTATCTGAGGGAACAAGGCCTTTTCTAATTTCAGCATCAGTCTGTAAGCAAATAGCCCCAGTTTAATAAATCTGTTTTATTATGATGGGATTTTTTTTTTCTTTCCCAGTCTTGTTTGTGCATGAAGAAGTAACAGCAATAAAAACTCACGTTCCACCAAAAGGAAATATGTTCGTAATGTTAGTTAACAACCTAGAAATACGTTTTCCCTTGTTGTGAAGATGACACCAGCCTGTCGCGTAACCAGAGCATAAAATATGACTGTTGGCCAGAGCTCCTGTGCCTCCTGAAATGGGTTGTGGTTTCCTCTCTTTTTGAGACCAGTAACCATTTTGCTATGACCTCTCAATACAGTCACGTCAGCCTACGGACTGTTCATTAGGACTGTTGCAAGGATAACTTTTCTTTTAGAAAATGTAGCCTGGTAATTTTCAATATGAAAATCCAGACCAAGAGGCAATGCCAGCGTGTGGTGTTGCCCATCTTCCTCCTTCTCTTGCTTGGTTGTAAGTTGAGCTTTGAGGACAATCTATTTGCTCTGCTATGGGCAGATAACAAAAGGCCAAGGGAACAGTCCCAAAATACAGCTCCCAGAAAGTCACTAGAACATTATGAAAGTTTGCTCTGCTAGCCAAGACCATTGTTCTTTCATCCACCTTTGACAGGATTTTCAAGATACTTTGCTGAATAAGAGTAAGGTTCAGGCATATTCAAAGTATTGACCTACCTCCACGGTGCTGGACGATTACTGGAAGCAAATTCAGGGACTCTGGATTTATTGGAAATAATGCAGATAGGCAACATTCTCTTTGTTCTGGCAAAACAGACTTCTGCACATTCTAAAAAGACACAAGGAAAACAAATTCGTGCGTATAGGCTCAGCAAAATAACTGCTTCCAACTGCAATAAATATATTCCTAATCACAAGAGGAATTTCATGTAACCCTGTAAAAAATACCACTTGAAGCCCAGAGATAAGTAGAGTCACCAAAGTGTTATTCCATTTCATATATTATTCCATACTTTCTTAGTATGGAACATTAACATTTTATAGCCACTTAGAGTTGTATTTAGAGCATACTTGAGTGCATCTTTTGCTGGATTCAGGCACCTACAGTTTTCATCTATGCTTAAGAGAATAACAAATGAGTCAGACTACTTACTATCCAGGACCTTACAGATCTTGCCTCCATATGTAATTTTATGACATAAAAAGCATACTGCAAAGTCTAAGACTGGTACTTTGCTTTTCTTTCTCTTCAAAAAAAAAACCCAGCAACCTACCTGATGGGTGCAGCAAGAAAACACACTCCAAAACACAGCTAGAAACAGCTGAAGAAAGTTGGGGAGAGAATTAGCAGACTCAGACTCTCAAAATTGGCATCAGCTGAAGAAGTTTCTTCCTCAATAACTGCTTTTCATCCTGGAAGTCTTTCCTGATTCCCACAGCTTTTGAAGCAAGTTTACAAAATTGCATTCAAGATTTTGCTGGGCCCTGAAGCTCATATTTTAGCTGTGTTGTTCATGTTCCAAGCACAATCAAATTTTAGATTTTAGACTCTGTTCTCAGTCCTTGTTTCTTTTGAATGCATAGGACATTAGAGATCATTTTCACACTGAATTGCAGAATATAAAGAATTGATTGATTTCTGAGATCCAGACTTAAAATTGTAATGTTTCTGAAGCCCACCATGACATTATCATATCGTGAGAACAACTTAGTAAAAACATTACACGCACAGATAACCATTATAACAAGTCACTATTAGGAGAGCACAAAGTTTTCCCCTGTAAATGGGAATACGTTCTTTCTCTGGACTGAAAGGAACTAGCGAAAAATATCAGCTGTGAAAAAGAACTATTTGATATTCAGGAGAAAAGTGCCATCCCTAAATTACATCAAGGTCCAAACCTCAACAGCAAAACCCAACCAAGTCAGTGAGAAGTTTTTAAAATGCTTTTCCCCTAGTACTTCAGTCATGTTTGGACCAGGTCTTCAGACTCATTCATTAGGTGTACAATTAGGGATTTTGGTGGTTGTGAGTCGCCGCACACCCTTCCGGAAAGCCCTGGTCTCAGTGGATAGATCTTCTGCCTGGTGAAATGGAAAAAGGGAAGGACCAGAGTTTAGTATGCTGAAAATCATTACAGTTCTGCATCCAATGTCTGCATTGTGCTTATTGCAGTAAAGTTTCTGCCAGTTGCCTTTCCCGGGTGTGTAGTGTGCAAACGTAGAGAGCTAACTGATGGAGGGCACAGACCGCTGGGCATGCAGGGTGCTTCTGGTAGTGCTCAAGCATGGGCTTCAACTATAGCTCAACCAGGAAGAAAAACAGCGTGAGGGCACCTGTACTGCACTCAAGTGCATATCCAAAGACTCCAAATATAAACACAAAGCAAATTCCCACCTAAAAGCAACTTGTTTAGTACACTAAATCAATGTATATGGATCCAATGTAAAATCTGAGATGGATTCTGAGATATGACACATTTTTAGTTTCTTCTAACTTGGAATAGAGCGAGCCTAGTTTATACCAAGTCTTTGCACAGACACTTTTCAGAAAACTATCTCGATTGATCCAGTTGGCTGAAAATTGAGCACAATTCCTCTCTCTATCCCCTGAAAGAGCAACGAGGTAAGCTAAAGAATCCCACCAGCTCAAAATAGATTGATGCATATGTTCATTTTTCTCAGATTTTTCCTAAAACCCACCTCACAGGCAGAGATTCCCTTGGTTGTTCCTAAGAAGAACAATTTGCTACGGCACAGTAAGCAGCAGTGTTTAGGCAAGGACAGATTGTTGGCCAGTGAGTAGGTGTGGGCACGCTGAAAACCATGTTTTTTTCACCCATATGGCCAACAGATGGGATAAGAGGAACTTTTTTCAAAAGAAACACAAGTCACTTATGCTATGGCTGCTTGGAACAACAACAACAGATGATACCAGTCACTTCTCACCAGGCTCTTCGTGCCCTCACAGCTCCTTCCAGATTACATTTCCGTCCTCCACTCTCTCCGCAATCATACTGAGCTATGGATGTCCACATAAAAAANAAAAAAAAAAAAAAAAAAAAAGGAAAAAAGAGAAAAGGAAAAGAAAAAAGAAAAAAGTGAAAAAGAGGAAAAAGAAAAAATAAAAATAAAAAGAAAAAGAAAAAGGAAAAAAGAAAGAAGAAAAAAGAAAAGAGAAAAGAGACAAAAGAAAAAAAGAAAAAAGAAAAAAGAAAAGAAAAGAAAGAGATGTTTCATCCTTGGGGAAATGGTCACGAGGAGTACATAACAATGAGATTAATTGCACACAGATGTGAACAGTTATGTGAAAAACAAAATGTTGATATCTCTAAGTTTTCACCATAAAGCACGCCCTGATTTTCAGGTGTAGGTAGATGGGGAATTTGGATACGCTATGAAAGACGTTGCAAAGCTTTAATAAGTTTCACATTTAGATTGTGGCTCGATTATTCATTATCTCTGTGTGTGGTCAAACCTTAATTTTCAGAACAGAGCACTCTTCTAACTGAAAACCTATATTGATACTTTGGATTGTAAATATTTACTAGAGCCTACTGCTTTAAAGTTACTGGTAAAGACTACCGAAGGGGAAACTTATCACATGAAGTAACAAACAGTGCAAAACTCATGACAATACATTTCAAACGCATAATTCATCAAGTGATGAACATCTATATTCAGGTCACATTCAAAATGTGTGATGACTGTTTCAAATAAACCTGAGCTGAAATGGAGATTGGCACCAGGAAAAGTGGGCAGTTTGGATCAGAAGTTCACATCTCAACTTTGGTCTTTCAACTTCTTAACTGGGTTTCAGTTCTGGATGAGACCCCACAGGGGACTGGTGGTAATCCCCCTCACTAATGCTTTCCCACCCATTCTCCAAGAGAAGTTACCAAAGATATTGGCTTTTAAGCAGTCAGGTATTTAGCATGGTCCTGAAAGGCCCACCAGTATCAAGCTCTCTCTTTCGGGGAACTGCACATATGCCAAAGAAAATGCCACATGACGGTGGGGAAGATAGATGTAAGCCAATTTTATCCTAGGGACATAACTCCTTACTCTCCCTCAGTCACCCATAAGATAAATTTGTTTTTCCACAGGGCAAATCACAGACCAGAATACCATTAGTGATCAGCTTTCTCCACTAACTAGCCTCCTAAGTTAAAATTAGCTTAATGAAATTTAGCCTCTTCACTTTTTTCAGCAGTGCCCAGTGATAGGACAAGAGGTAACAGGCACAAACTTGAACATAGAAAATTCCATCTAAACATGAGGAGGAACTTCTTTACTTTGTGGGTGGCAGAGCACTGGAACAGGCTGCCCAGAGAGGCAGTGGAGTCCCTGACTCTGGAGATGTTCCAAACCCACCTGGACGCCATCCTGTGCAACCTGCTGTAGGTGACCCTGATCTGGCAGGGGGATTGGACTAGATGATCTCCAGAGGTCCCTTCCAGCCCCTATCATTCTGTGATTCTGTGATTCTCTCTATATATATCAGGTCCTCCCATCATTCCTTCCTTATCAGAACACCTTTTCCCTTTGCACCAAAACCAACAGAAATGCATNGACTAGATGATCTCCAGAGGTCCCTTCCTATCCCTGTCATTCTGTGATTCTGTCATTCTGAAACAGAAATGCAGCCCACATCAACTTAAAGCAGATAAGTTATCATGGACTTCTGCAGAACCACACAGAAACCTGTACCAAATTTCCTTTTGCATATTTATTTCCACTGAAGTGTTTACAAAATTCGTACATTTTATGTTAAAGCAGCATACAAAAAAGACCTCTTACAGCGTAACTGTTTCTTTATCCAGAGCAAACCAGAAAATGATAGAAGTGTCATTATACATAGCACCAGCTGGTGATTTAGGGCATGATAAGGACTATGGAAAAACTAAGAACTCACCACCTTGGAGAGTTCAAAACGATCAGGAAGTTTCTTCACATACAACACGTGTAGCACAAGAGCATCTGTATTGGTTCAGAGCAAAGGTTCATCTTACACAGTGTTGTGTTTCCAATAACAACCTGGTCTCTGTAACAGAGTGTAAGAAGAGAATAAAAGAACAGTATTCTCTTTTTATAAGCTCCCAGCTCTTAACGATTTACAGATCCAGTGACAGGCATGATGTCTTTGCATTTAGCAGCCATTTTACAACATTTTTGTTATGCTTTTATGGTATCTTAGAAGCACAGGAGGATGCTTGGAACATATGAGAAGTGAGAAGTTCAGCCTAAGTCCTTGACTGGAATCATTGGGATATAGGAACAAATCCCTTTTGAGAATAAACTTCTGATTTTGTGGTTTATGAAACCTTTAGGAAAGGGAAAAATACTTTTTTTTTTTCCCCTGTGCACAACCTGGCATCATGGAGACAAATACCAGATTCAAGCATCTGTGAACTATTGCAGTACAAATATGAAGCCGTTGTCCCTTGTAGCATTGTTCTCAAGTCCCAGAATCTTCCAGTCAGAGAAAAAAGTCATTCAGCTTTAGGAAACAGAATTTCTGTAGGTGAGATGTGAATGGAGAGGTGGAAAGAAGCATCCCCAGCTTGTGCTTTCAGGGGGTCACCTTCTGGTCACTGTTGTCTTAGGTTTATGAACAATAAGGAAGAGTTTATCAGGTTGAGAAAGACTTGTTCATTTTTACTCTTGAGCTTCATAGGTCTCTTTCTCTCTCTGACCCACCCCATCAAAAACTAATTCTCTGATTTTGCCAATTTAATTCTGAAATCCACGGGTTTCACTTGAAATTCCCTTCCTCCACACATCTGGCCAAACGTTCCCACTTGCAGGTTATTTAAATAATGTAATTGGATCACATTTTCTCAGGCTTCTTTGGTGATTCTATCAGAAACGTGCAGGTCCCCACGGAGTTCTTTCTTATCTTTAGCAGGGAGAAATAAGTCTGACTTCTCTTACTCTTTTTAGTGTGGCTGAATCTTGGAAATCGGGACTAATCTGTGATTGCTCAGCACTGCATTCCCTTCAACAGCGATGACAGCTTTTCTCAATTTTAGTCACCAAACCTGAACACTCTGCTGTGAGCAAGGTCTTCGTTCCCCAAGCCTTCTAGCAATAACACTATCTTCTTCAATTTATACCACATTTCTCTTACAAGACTACTTAAAATAGTTATGGTATCCTGAAGTGCACCTGAACAGAGCCTGGCTTTTTATTTTTTCCTTTATTTTTTACCTTCAATTTTTACCTTCAATTAAACTCCCGAGTCTCTTCACTTTTCAGTATGCAGCTTTCAACATCTGCTCTTCTGAAAGATACCTTATTTTTCTTCACATTGCTGCATATTTTTATTCTGCTGTTATCTATATTAAGCTGCTTTCCAAACTTGCAGGCATTGGAATTAATCTAAAATCCAGCTTTTCATCTGCACGTTGCAAAATTTCAATTATTCATTCCTATGTGGGGTTTTTTCTTTTTTTTCTTTTTTTTTTTGGCATCATCTCTGACTTGAGATTTTACCTTTTGGCTGCTAGCTTGCAAGTCATTTACTTAGTTAATAAAATCCTGGGGAGTCCTGCGCTGATCTCCATAGTACTTCATGTTTTCTTTTGGTTTGGCATGTTCCCTTTCGCCATGAAGTCACACTGTCCCCGAGCAGATTCAGAGAAGCTATTGAACCAGAGGGGAAAAAGAAAAGGGAAAATCAAAAAGAGAAAATCAATAGCTATTCATGGTTACTTGCTTGATAATTTCACACCCACCCCTGGTTCTTCGACCAGAAGTAGGTTAGACCAGTATCAGACATTCATTGCCTTCCTTTATGCTATTGCATCCGTTCTCAGCAAGCTGTACTTAATGAGCCACAGAATCTGCTCACACTTTTCCAAGTCAACAAACTATTGCATCTTAAGTTCCCACCTCCAGCCAGCACATAGTAAACGGGATGCTGACTTCTAGCTCAACCCAGTTATGAGACAAAACAGGTTTGCTGTAACTGAACTCGAACTGTCTCACTTTGCAATTGGGCTGTGCTGAGAGCATCCGTGTGGATTGGTACTGTGTCTCAACTCGTGTCCACAGATGCAGCAAATTGATAAATTGCAATCGCGGGAAAACCAGGTCCAGGCCAGAGTGCCCTAGCGGTCTGGCATTGCTTGTTGTAACATTTGCTTTAGTCTAAGGGAAACAGTCTTTAAGTACAGAAACCCATTAAATGGACAGTGTCACAGAAGCCTTAACAAAGCCTTATATGGCAGGAACCAGTACCATATTTCAGGAGAAAACTATCCAACGTATATATTTAATTGAGACTATCCGTGCAACAGGGTACTCTGCATTCAGAAAGCAGTGAAAGCTTTTGGTTACCAATCCAATATGCAGCAGAAAAGAACTTCCCTGTAACTTTGTGGTGTTAGTCTAAGTACAGCTGCAATTGTTTTTTTCTGACAAAAGTATAACCACACTGAGTTTGCTCCATTGCTCATAAGTAATGTGCAAGCAGGGCACCACAACCAAAATCTGTGTTATATCAGAGACAACAAAGCAATGTGCTGAAATACAACAGTGTATTTCATATGCTCAGATGTCAGAAACAGACAAGAAAAAGTGCTAGCTCACCTTCGGTATTAGTATGAATCCAGTTCAAATATAGCCAAACCCTTATGAGTCCCCTTGTGGATTTATAATATAGACAATCATAATAAAAATACAAAAATATGAGAAAGTATAAATTAGAAGTGTTTTACCAAGGAAGATGGAGAAAAAAAAGGATTTTACCGTAATATTCCAAAAGCTCACTTATTCTTCCCCTCCCAGGTATTGCAAATATTTCTTTTCTATTTGAACCAGTGTAGATGGATGCTAGCTAAGCATTTAGAATCACAGAATCAGAATTGTCTAGGTTGGAAGGAACCTTTAAGATCATCGAGTCCAACCATTAACGTAACACTGCCAAAACCCACCACTTAACCATGTCCCTAAGCACCACGTCTACCCATCCTTTAAATACCTCCAGGGATGGTGATTCAACCACTTCCCTGGGCAGCCTGTTCCAATCTTTGATAACCCTTTCTGTGAAGAAATTTTTCCTCTTTGCTTTGGCATCTAATAAAAAGTTACTTTCTTGAGAGCAGAAAGATACCCTGTAGTCTTCATTTCCAGAAATGCCCATCCTTTAATCATAACTCTCCACTTTGTTGCCTATTACTTCTTCCTTCCTTCCTTCCTCCCCGAAAGTACAACCCCAGGCAGTCAGACTGGAGAATGGAGACATTCCAGTGGCATGTTGTCTCTGTGATTTGCATGGGTACCACTGGCTGTAGAAACACAGATGATTCAGCTACGCTCCGCAAGATGTCTCATTTTTTTGGCACAACATACGATTTCTCTGTGTTAGAAACTGTGCCTATGGAGTAACATAAAACCTTTATATACCTGCCTATGGTTTGGGAGAGAGGTAGAAAGAAGAGGTGAAAGCCTTTGATTTCCAGAATAATCGCATTTTCTTAAACCTTTGCCTCACCAATGCATCACATGATCAAGAAACAGATGCAAAGTAAAGGAATTAAATGTTTAGATCAGATATGTAGCAAGTGTCAGACAAGCATTTCAATTAATCATAACAGGATATTAAAAGAGTTATCAGCATAGCAATAATGATTGCATATTTATAGAAATATTTTCATTATCAGTGATTTGGATTTAAAACTTGGCCTGGCAAAGCAAAACACCACCTAGTACAGATGTATCCCAGGTTAGGATTCAGTGGCAAAGACCCTTCATTGGTGTCAGCAATTGCCTCTCTGACTTCTTAATAGTGGTTTTCTGTCCAACCAAGGCAGAGGGTAGAAGGATGGGCTTAATTCACTCTGCAGTTTTCCTCAACATGTTGACAGTCATTTTCCTCGATCCTTGAAGATTAGGATGACTGAATGCTTTCTGTGTGGGCCAAATATCCTTAAGAAACTCATCAGACCCCATATTTCAAGGGCTGATATGCTGCTTAGTCTCCTGGTGAATGTGTTTCATAGCTCTGGAAGAATGTCTTTTTTTTTACTGCTGGTATCCGAAGCAAACCTATATATTTGACGACCCCGTATGTTTAAAGGGATACATACCAAGGCCAGTTCCATCTCCCTTAACTCCAACACAGGCAAGCAATTTTCTCTAGGGAGTTGCATGTTATGTTTGCCCAGATGCTTCTGATTGTATGTAACTACTGTCCTTTTTCTGATTGGAGTGAAGCAATGCAATGAGAAATGCAGTGTAATACACTGAAAGATCCAGCATGTCACTGGAAGGGCATAAACCAGCAGTGGCCACTGTGGGATGGATGGGAGGTAAGTGTATTCCAAAGGCAGACTTGCCACTCATCACATCTACATGAGAACAAGCCTGTGTGCACGCAGCTGTAATGACAAATACCGCCACTATCAGCTGACAACATGCCTCGTTCCTTGAGTTTCACTTCACCAGATTTCCCAGAGAATATAGATCTATACTTATGTATCAGCAGCTACCAAAGTTCAGCTTTCCGTGCTGGTTTCTGTGCTGACAGCAAACAGGACAGAAGTGGGAAAGTCACCACTTACCTCAGGCAGATAAGATCCTTATTCTAAGTTATTCCCAAGTTCTGAATCAAGCGAGCCATCTCCAGAGAGGTGATTCATACCCCTACAAGTTTTTGATATTGTACTCCATTATTGTATCAACTGATGAATCCTAAAAAAGCATAGCAAAATTCAAGTCATACATAATTTTAAGTACCGAGCAAGGTAATCCTCTGAAAGTAAGTGCCCAAACTCCCTACATGATAAATGGAGAGAAACACTTTAAATGCCTCTTGAAGAAAGTCCCGTCTACAAAAACCTCCTACTTCCCAATGCTGTATGTACTTACCTTTTGTGTGGTATGTGATTTATATTGCCTCCTCCTGAGATTCAAAGAGACAAACATTCAGAAAAATGAGCCTGTCATACAAAGCACTTAGATTTTCAAAAGGAGAAACAATTAACAACTACCCCCCACCCCAGGCTGATCAAATTTGTCCATTTGGCTATTGGTGGCATTCAGCTTGAGCTGGACAACGGTGCAGCTTCTGTATTGCATTAATCTATCATCGCCTGTGCAAAGCAGAAGACACAGACTGATGGGTGTCTCAGGAGCTGCTGTAGAAAGATGCTACACGCATCCCTTAATTCCACTTAATGTGCTCCAGTGGGTCTGTTGTACTCTTCCACAGATTAGTGAAAAATGAAGTGGTTTTACAGTTCTTTTCCTTGAGAATCAATGAGGCTGATTTGGCAATGGTGTCCCTGATGGAGTAAGAACATTTGCAATGTCAAGGATGAAATATTTAAGCTCCCATGGAAAGCACTTCAGAAACAATCTTTTATTTACTCAATGTTATCCAGATTTCCCTCTGAATTCACAGACTGAGATTTGAGCTTAAGTGATTCCTTAAAACGCTACTCATTGGATATTTATTCCCTCCAAATCTGGTCCTGAGACAGGAAGGCTCCACAGCACTTTGTTTTCTTCAGGGTGACTGATAAATTAGGGGAAAAGAAGCTCATGTACATACAGGTTACACATAAATATATTTTGGCTTAAGTAAATACATGTGTGTATATATATGCATAATAAAACATATGCATCTTAATTTATATTTGTCTCTAAGGAACGAGGGCCATCCAGGCTTCTACACAGCATGCATTTATGAATGAAAAAGAATCAAATTAATTCCATCTGTAGGGATTTTAATTCTTTTTTTTTCCCACAAGTCTTCCATTTTATGCTATGTACCCTGAATTATTTGTTGCTTCTAAATCAGGAAAATACTCACTCTTCAAACTAGTTAAAGAAACTTTGTCATGTTCACAGTGAAGCCCACACTTCTTTCCAGTTTTTGAGAACTATATCAGGGATTGATTTTATTACTTCTCCAAGTAATAGCTGCATTGACAGTGTAATATACCTTAAAGGTGATTTTTTGTGCCAATGAAATTGGAATAAACCTGAAAATAAAAACTTAAAGAGAAGGACAAATAGAATAGTTTTTTTCTAATGAGGTCAGACATACAGCAGGGCAAAGCAAGAGCAAAGAGAGAAAGCTGGCCATGAATCTCCAGACAGAAAGATACTAAAGTGAGCAACCGTCTATCCTCTGTAGGGTAGCTTTAAACTACTGCTTGAAATCCAGGATCGTCAAACTTGGGAGAGTCTGGCATAAACACCAGGTTTACTTCAAGACAAAAGGGAAAAGTTTTAGTGCCTTTCATGCAATGCCTGATGATGGTATCAGATGCATCTGTTGAATTAGCCATTTTTTAATATAAAAGTTCCTAAATTATTAACTTTTTTCTAAAGTGATATTTGATGGGAAAAGTAATATCTGTATGAAGTATTAAGTGTTTCTTATGAAAGAGCTGTATAAATCTGACAGACCATAATAATTATGCTGTCAAATATACAGGATTCCATTTTCCCTGAACTATCTAGACCACCAAATTTCAGAGACTTTCAGAGACTATCATCAGGATAGCAAGATTTATGTTGTCTTCAAAGGCTCAGAAGAAACTTTTGCTGAAAACACACACATCTAACAGTTAATTCTTTTTTTTCCAGTACTGCTGCAGTTAGTTAGATTTTGAATGATGGCTTTCTCTGATCACAGGCAGGGAAATGTTAGCTGCTGTTTATGCATTCTTGTGTTATCAGCTTACCCAAGAGAAAGGTTGTTTGTGGTTTGCAGAAGACAGACTAGAAGAAGATCTTCACAGTATGCACCCACTTGCAGCACACAAATGCCCACTGCATCTCTGGGTCCCTTCCCAAACTCCCTGCAGCCAATGAGGTTCCTTCATTTGAAGTGAGAAGCCTTTTTTTGTGCAATAGTGTGTCCAGGTGATGATGGAATTTTACCTTTATTACACAATTTAAGTGAGTCACTATCACGCTTATTTAAGGAACGTGTAGGCAACTAATATCCCAGGTTATCTATCTACCTTTATCCCACTGAGGAGTTAACATGTCCATCTCCAAAACTCCAAATTAGACACGGGCA
Organism: Anarhynchus alexandrinus; assembly: GCA_008711295.1. NCBI lineage: Eukaryota > Metazoa > Chordata > Aves > Charadriiformes > Charadriidae > Anarhynchus > Anarhynchus alexandrinus. Next base: position 1,268,499 of record VUYV01000011.1, on the reverse strand, counting down.
GATGCATTTTTATCAAGGACTGCCTAACTGGATTGCTAGATGAGTTACGGTAGCTATGGGAACTATCATTTTAAATTGTCTTGGATTTCTGCATGTTAATTTTCAGCCAGAACATTGCATTACAGGAAGTTTTTGCATTAACTATTTTAAGAAGTTGTGCAAATCATTAATTCCTTCATTTCTGTCATTTATATTGACATTTAAATCCTTTTCCTACAAGATTTATCTAGAAGACTTTAATTTGTAAATGTCTTGAACACAACTGGGTAGTGACTTACAATCTCTTCTTGGCCATCAAGGAAATTGAAGGAACATGCATTTAAGTACTGAAATAAGGATTCATTCTGAGATGAACCTGCAGCATCAGTTTTAGTTCAGCAGAGCTGAACTTTACTACCTTATCTTTGGCCTTGCTTTTGGACATTATCAGGCTAGTATTGCTAATATCTTCATAAAATTAGAAGGATCTGGTAAGCTCCAATCAAAACTTTCTTCTAGTAGACATTTGGGGTCATAAAAGCATAAGGCAATACTGTAAAGAAGAAATGGCATAAAGTCGGTGTCTTCAGAAACTGCCCTCTAAGGATAAGCTCTCTTTTACTCTCCCTAAAGACAGTTCAATTTTGATAGCTAGAGAAATTTCAGATCTTCCCAGGTTAATTACCATTTCTGAGACTACAACAGCTAACTAGTCATGAAATACCTACTGTGTCAACTGCTTCCTCATCCTCTATTTAACTTAATTGCAACTGAATTCTCATTGTACATAATGTTCAAAACTCACAGCTCTCACTAGTATCACAAAATTCTATGTACATCAAATAAGAAGACATCAATCATATTTTAATTTCATATTCAGGTAAATTTAATAAACCATCTCCCTAAGATGACAGTTTGTGGGGCAAAAAAGAGTCTGAATTAATCTACTTCCTGCAGAGTAAAACCACTTAAGTAGGTACACGTCATGTCAGCATTTACAAGAAACTGTCAAATTGTCAGTTCCACTAATAACTTGACAAAACAATTTATGTTTCTGGAATCTAATGGTATGATTTTTGGTCTCTTGGATCTTGAAATTACACTTATTTAGATTAAAAATAGCAAGATAAAACTCTCTAAACTTGCCTTCAGCCTTATTTAAAAAAAGCTTCCATCATGCTTCGGATTTCTAAACAATTACAATAATGGATATCCCTACTTTCATAGTAATTCAAATTGCAATTACCATTACACAGTCAACAGTTGCTATTAATAACCATAAGCGGTGATTTTTTTCCTTCTGTGTGACAAATGTGAGATCATCACAAAAGCATGATAGGACACCCTTTATTGCCAAGCTCTGTATCACTCTGTATAATGTAAGAGAAGACTTAATGTCCACAACAGTGGTCTGTCGCTAGAAGGCAGCATCTGAGACAGCATCTGCAGTAACTCGTTAAAACAGAGTTAATCTCCTGATCAGCCACACTTACAGAATTTTGATTTAATCACCACATAGCCTTGGAGCATGTGAATTAGACTCCTTTAGCATGAAACCAAGCCGCTCCAGTTGCTAATAGGCTTTCAGCTCATGGGACACCATTAAAGCTGATCCAAAGTAAAACTCCCTGAAATACCCGTGAGATCTATGTAACTTTTCAGCACCGTTTCCCTCTACAGAGCCACCCTTCTTGCAGCACACCGCTTGCTACTGAACAGCTTCTCCAACAGGTTTTCTTGAAAATTATACCACTGAAACAGAATGCCCCATCTTGTCATGGCTGTTTGTGTGTGTCTATGTGTGTGGGCGATTCCCAAATTGGTTCAGTCCTGAATCAGAGCAGGATAGCAATATTTCAACATTTTTCATTAAGCAGAGAAAAATAACAGAAGAAAGGTTTCCTTCTGAAAAACTAAAAGCAAAAGGTTTTATTTCAAAAGCAATAATAAAAAAGAGGTAAGTAGCTGAAACATTTAATGTCCCATGAAAAACTTTCAGACCATGTTATTAACACATAGGTGATGACAGGATAGGAGGAGATCCAGGCAAAGCAAAATTCATCAGAAAAGAAAAAAAACAGAGCAAGATGCTGTGTCACAACAAAACACAGTTTCATTTCCCCAAGAAAATATTTCAGCCACCTCAAATCACAAAAAAAAAAAAAACAAACCACAAACCCAAAACAAAACAAAACCAAAAAGTTTTTCTGCATCTTTTAAATGACATTTTCAAATGAATGTCTCACCGGCAACGCGTTATTTGTGTTGTGTTCCATAATCCTACCAAGGAGCAGAAACAATAGTTTGTTACTTAAGGGGTCAATCACAAAATAGCAGCAGGGAGTATTTTGGAAATATCCCATAGACAGGTCATTTGTTTCTCAGATGCTTAGGGAAAATGTGTGCCTTTGCCGTCAGGAAGATGAGTTCATGAGTGACTCATAAGCTAAAATGAGTTAGGTTTGCTATGGGTGTTAGTCTGGACGAAAATGCTGGAATGATGTTGGTTGACGTAAACTCGTTCTTGAGGCAGTGCCAGAGCAGCCCTCATCCCACGGGCATTTGAAGGGCCAATGGTGTCACGACTGAAAGGTTTTGTTGCATCTGCCAGCCAGTGTGAGAAAATCAAATGGGGCAGGTCCTCAGCATTCAGACCTGTGTCCCCATCCCACCCCTCCGTCAGGGCAGACCCCAACCCGCGTTTGGATGAGTGATGTGAGTGAAAGAGCAGATCAGCAGGAGTGCTCCCTGTCCTAGCAGCCTTCCCTACTCCTGTCTGCCACAAGCAGTGGACAGTCTTTCTTATGGATGGTCTTACTGTTAATGGAGGAAACACACATTTGGTTGCCAGTGCAAAAAAGAGAGATCAAAAGTTAAATAGCCGCTGAGGCTTGGTGGAAAACTTGTAGAACATTAATTTTAGGGACACTGGACACTTCTGCTGAAATATCATATCTTGAAGGAGGTTGAGCTATGCCTCCTTTTAATTATTATTCTTAATGACAATAGAAAGAAAAAAAAAAGAACTTTGTAGCTCAGTTCATCTGTCCCTGCTGCTTTCTTTCCTACCTGAAATCAATCATGTTTGATTCCAATTATCCCCCTAGAAACTAATTGTGACAATACCAGAGGAAAAGAATACTCTTTTCATTAAAATCTGATGCTGAAAATTAGAGTAACTTGGTTTCACTTCTGATATTATCATTTATCCTTGAGGTCACTTGTAGCTGATGAGGAAATTATTTTTTTCTTCCTCTTCACCATAATTTTGTCCAAAAATTAAAAATTATTATTCCCATCCAGAACTTTCCTTAGCAATGCTTGACTTGTCAGCCAGAACCTCTCTGTGCTTTACCCCCTCCTCCAGGAGGCGATAGATATATGTAATTGTGATACTAAATGAAGTTCCACCGCTATAAAGGCTGGTAATGGAGTGGAGAGTTGGGCTCTGTATTTTAATTATTTACTAAAATGCTGCAAAGAGGCTAGAGATGTGACAGCAAATGGCAGATCTGGCTGAGAAATACATGAACTGCCAAGCCACACAATTCCCATTTTTCTGCAAATGCACTCTGTGTAATAATTACTAAACATATTGAGCCCTCCCATCTATAAGCACAGCTCTCTCTAATGGGAATGTTTTCAAAGTTCTTTGTGAGGCTAAAGTACCTCTTTATGTCTGGGAGGATAACAGGACAAACTTCTTTTCCATTGTAGATAAAGAAGATGTGTTTTAAACTTGCCCAAGGGAAATTTCCAGCTGGCCAATTACTGCTAGCAAAGATCTCCTCTGTAAAATGGTATTCCACTAGGGTCAACTGGCTACTAAATGTGTTTTCTAAAAACCGAAAGTACATAATTACTGAAAAGGACTTCTGGACCTTGCTGGCAGTTACTGTTGCTAAAATAGATGTTTTTTGGGTAGCATATAAACAGAAACAGATGGGCTGGCTCCCAAGATCTAATTATCAAAAGAGGTTCCAGTGCTTGTTGTCTTTCCACTTGGGAAAAAATAAAGAATAATAACAACAACAACAAAAAACAAACCCCCAAAACTGCAAAAACCCAAAGAAAGGTGGCCTTAAATATATTTATGGAGCTATACTGTCCTGACACTTGGCAACAGCCCCCAGTGTGTGAGTAGAAGAGGACAGAGGGAGGAAAGGGTCATATTTATAATCCCTCATGTTATGAGCAACCATATCAAAAGCATGTTTGTAAATATTCTCAATCACAGTAGTGTTTTAATAGCCTCAACTTCTTCAGTTACATTTCTTACTGATAAGGCCACACATAGCCAAAGGGAGATCTGAATAGTAAAGCTTCCCAGCTAGAGGGTATCCCATGAAGTCTGCCAAGGGAGTGGATGTGACCAGAATGCAACTAATTATTCATATAAACACCTGCATTTTTGGGCTGTTCTAATATTTCCTTCTGAGCATTTTTGAGCTAATCAGGAAATTTTCATGCAGAGTAGTTCAAGGGCTCCTCTCAGGTAAACCAGAGCTGAATTTTTCCCTACTTCTGTCTGGAACTTGAGGGGAAGCAAATTAAAGGACCATTTTGCCTGTCATGCCAGGCTTTAAGGCTCCTGGGATTTGATTCCTTACAAAAATTAAACAATTAGGCATTACAGACATTTTGTGAACTAAAAAGACAAAAGGTACCAAAAATTCATAACTGCACTAACAGCCTAACAGTGGCACAGCAGACTTCTTCCATATGCTGCTTCCTGTAGGCATGGAGGGGAGAGGGAATAGCTAAAAGCATCCCTTTAACCCATCTAAACCTTTCACATGCACAGAACAAGCTGTGGGATCTCTCTTAATGTTCATGCCTGACTTCGGCACACATTTTGCGTGCATACAAAACCATGGCTAAACCAACTGCTTGGAAGATGGATGATGATGCTTAAATGATGCCTATGTGTTCCTTAACTCCCATATATCACATACAACTTCCCCGTCCCTCCCAGCATCATAGGCAAAAAAAACAGGCTGCCAATATATTTAAAATCAAAACTACACTTTGTAAAAAGTTCCACTCTCCTTCTTTCAAGTAAAACTAGACCAAAAGGTGGAGCAGCACAAAATCGGGAATCAGCATCTATGCTAAGATATGAAACAAGGATGGAACAACTCAAAAAGAAAAAGAATACATCGTGAAGAAGGAAATTGTGTGTCATGGCACTAGTGGCCAAGCAAGAGTCTGGTGATATTTTTAAAAATGTACATTAGGAATAATTTCAGCATTTTTTTTGCCGAATGTCCTGTAAATAGCAGACTACATCAGCTTGCTCCTGCTGAGAATTTGCAATGGCAACACAGATAAATACCATTTTACTTGTTTTGTCAACACCTTCATCTTATACTTTATTACTCAACCCAAAAAATTTGCTCCAGGCCAAAACTCAGTTTCTCCTTCATGCCCCAGAAGTTATTATACCCCTGCCTTTTTATTCTGGGACTCGTCCTTTGTTGAAGAAAAGTTTTAACTATGAGGGGAAGCGAGGCGAAAGAACTCGTATTTTGGCCGTCTTTCCATGGACGTCAAAAGCATCTATTGGAAAAAAACTCTATTAATGTTGTATGTTTGGGAGGAGAGAGGAATACAAAATTTTTGAAAAGTTGGGGGGTTTTCCCCCTAAAGCCCTAATTTTATTGTTTCCAATGGCAGGATTTCCAGCTGCATTCAAGACACAGGAGCAAAGACAAACAGCATACAGAATGTGGCTTTCTAAAGTCTGTGCAGTCACTATCATCAAATGCTCTGGATATACTTTGCCCTTTCAAATCCCTTTTGAGTCTCCCAGAAAGGCCAAACTACTTTCAGGATGAAAGACCTTGATAAGTTTACGAAAGAAATTAAGCGATATGACTGCCTGTGATACCAGGGGACAGCACTGAGTGACCTAAAAGTCGCTTCTGGTCCTGGTTTTATACCTTCCTATGGCAATACCGTATTTTACAGACACTTAGCAGGATTCAGCAAAATTTGCCTCAGAAGTTAGGATATGCGCATCTGACCGAGAGAGATGTCAGAGGAACAGGCCAGGATATACATATATGGCTGGGAAATAGATATATGTTTTGAGATCCTTCTTAGCCCTCTATATTGATTTCAAACACATAATACAATTCTAATGAGCCTTAGTCACCTTAGTGCATCAACACCACACGGGCACAAATTATAACCATGAAACGGAGTGTAAAATCTATGTAAGATCACAGTAAAGTAAAGACAGGTTTGCATGACCACAAGCCAGCTCCATGTATGAGCTGAATTGACTGGGTTCAAGGCATCTTCAGAGTGGAAGCCATGTAGTCTTGGAAGGTTAGTAGAGTCCCAACAGCAGGAAAAAATAGGGGAAAAAAGGAAAGAAAAAGCCCCAAACTTGTGCATTAGCTAATCCCACTACCTGAGGGGTATAATGTTATTTTCATTAAAAACTGTGAAGAGCAAAGGCATCAATGTAGATGGTGTCCAAATTCTTATCTCCCGCCTTGCTTGGACAGACAAGATCAGGTTCAGAGGTGCTCCTGCTGTGCCTGTGGCAGCTGTGTTCTCTTGCTCTTCTGGTAGAGTTGCCATGGGGAGTAGATATGGTAAAAGAACAAGAGAAAGGAAAAATTTCTACTCCAAGTTCTGTTTGAGCAGTTCCACCTTCCAGTTGGATAAAGATGGGAGGAATTAATTTGCTAGACATTCATTTTTTCCACCTCATGACCATCCAGACAGAGTTTAGCATTAACACATGCTCCAGTAAATACAACCTAGTTCGATTTCCCATCTGAAGAAATAACTAGATAACACAGAATAAACCAAGGCTGAAGAATCTTCTAACAAATTCAAGTGCTCCTGACCAACACTTAAGCACCTCTTTGGAGTCATTGTCTACAGCTTGGACAAATCATAGTGCCTATTGCCTCAGTGAAGGAAAGACACAGAAACAGCCAGGAATGGTGCCATCCCTTGGCTGATACGTTGTTCTTCAGTAGCTGAGAATTTGGCCCAGAATCTTTTTTTGATAGAAATTACTTCTCTGCCCTCTTCCAGTTCCTTTTTTTTGTTCTCTCTTTTTTTTTTTTTTCCATGATGAAGCTGCAATAGGTGTTATTTTTGAAATTACAAGTTCACTGGGATGGGGAAGCCAGCCCTAATAACTATCCTTCAAGAGCAGACATGCTGATCAAATCTTCCCTGTTAAAAAAGAGAAGGAAGCTATTTGCACATAGGAGCAATTCCTGGGGCTGTAAATGGGTACAGACACTTGGGGGAAAAATTAGTTTAACTTGCCAAAGGGGTTGTTTGTAACTTTCTTCCCGTCCATGCCATTTGGGCAGTACTTGCTACATTAATTGCTGAACACAAAGTACTGCCATCAAAAAGTCATGGATGTTATTGTTTCTTTCTTCCTTTTTTTCTTTTTCCTGGCACCTGCTGCACCTCCTCCAGCACTGGTCTTCTGAGTCTCAAGGCTTCTTTCACCACCTCTTTGGCACCAGTAGCTGAGATACTGCTGCCAAAGCACATTTGATTTAATCAGGCATGCCAGCTGGATGTGCCAATGCCAACTCAACCTCCTCATCACACCTTGCTTGCAATGTGAAGACCAGGAACTCATTTGCAGACAGCATTAGCTGCAAACAGATACACCCACCCCCAACCCTCTTATTAAGGAAAGGAATGTTGGGCAGGTGACTCATCAGGGTATACAACAGGTCAGAGGTAGTCTCAGATATTTGAAACTCAGCTTTCAAACCACTTCTACTTATTAGGCAGTACCATTCATCTGCTTCCCAGACTTGATGAAAGACCCTCATAAGCAGATGCAGGACAGAGGAAGCTTCCATCACACTCCACAGAAATCAGTTCCCTCAGTTCATCTTCTGTATAAAAACAGCCATCTACTTTTGAACTTGTCTCCACCAAGCTAACTTATTCCCATCTTCCAAATGAACTGTGTGAAGCCTGATTATTCCCAGGTTATTGCAGCTCTGGAAAGAGATGTGGTCTTTGCACAGCACACCTTGCACAAGGTCGAAAGTGTGAGCCAAATTAGACCAATTTTGTACAACTAGAATTGCTCCTACAACCTTGGACTCAGCTGAGGATCAAAGAGAGGCTCCAATTTGCACAGGCTTATTGATAATATTATGAGAGCTGGCTCCATTAAAGAGGACAACAGTATAAAGATGTAAGCAAGGACTAAAATAAATGTAGGCAAAAGCTTAGGGTTTTTCTGTGGCAAGGGACAGAGAAGAGACGTTAAGGGGTTGTATTAATAGAAGGGATGCAAAGGAGAGGGAGTAACTCCTTTTGTCAGGGGGTTCAGACAGGGAACTGAGATACTCCTTTGCTTGCTCAAACTCTTCTGTCTTAGGTGCAACCTCTGTGCAGAGGCTGTTCTCCTACCTTTTCCCTATTAAAAGTTTACCCAGTAACACAGCTTTGATATCGCCACGATTGGGATCCTGAACTCTGCTACCTGGCTCCTAAATTACTGTGACAGAATAGTAACAACTGACAATTCCCTGCTTTTTAAAATACCTCAGTCTCAGTCAATGAAAGTCAAACAAATAAATAGAAAATGCTGTGCAAAGATCAGGTTTCCTGGGCTGATTGTATATACGCATATGTATGTGTAGAGAGGCACTTCATGTTTAATCAAGTGAAATATTAAGTGAGTTCATGGAAAAGGAGTAGTTATCTTCTACTAACATAGACCATTTGGGGAAAAAAGTAGTATTGTGGTTACATGGAGGGGCTTAGAATGAGATCTGTGCTGCCAAATCACTTAGAGGCAAAAGCAAGACAAAGCCAGCCTACCAACCCAAAGTCAGCAGAGATGACAGAGGAGAACTAAGTTGCCATCTTTGTACAATAATATCCCTTTCCAATGGAATTAAAACCCTTCCATCTTGATCCTGCTCCCACTGGAAATGGCGACAGTCAATTTGCCAGGACAAGGACTGAATCCCAGCCTTGTCCTTGGGCTCTGAGCAGGCAGACTGGTCTGTGTTCCTTACTTTATTTTAGGCTGGGAAGTTTCAGCACCACCTGGCGCACATGGCCATAGCACAGTGCTACAACTGAGAACGGATGCTTCGTTTTCTGAAAGGAGAAGAAGAAAATATCATTTGCTTCTCCAAAGTGGAGATGCATCTAGAAAAATGTTTCTATAAATCTCCATTTCTAGGTTAAGCTAATATTTGGAAAATTTGGAATAGGATGGAGAACAAGAAAAGCAAACAGGTGAAAGAAAAAAATTTCTATGCAAAATGGTAGATATCAAGTGTGAGCATGTATTTGCCGTGGGTGGAGCATTTATTTATTTGCTCCAACTTTGTCAAGAAAACAGATCAGATCCTATAACAGCTGGCAGTTCAAGAGCAAGATGTTCAAAGAGCTAGCACTAATGAGCTCACAGATAATTCTCACACTGGCAAGCACTGAACTCCCCAAGTTGACAGAAGCACTGGCATCATTAGGCTAAGACTCAAAGAGCAGTAAGGAGGTTAGTTAAGGAAGAACAGTGGTGCAGTCACAATGTTGTGCATCATCAGCTGTGTACAACATGCAAACTGTGGAAGTATTTCTCACAGTCAGTCCTATTTATGTCAGAAGCTATTAAGACTCAAAACTGTAACTGCGGAGGTTCCCCAGCCCTCTGCCTGATACCAGCTGTTACTACGAAAACAATATTTTCAGAAGAGTTTTCTTTCCATTTCGGGACCAGATACGCAGCCAGATTTTCAGTTCCTTTTTATTAGGGTGCATATAAAGTGTCAAGGCATTCCAAAGGTGACAGAAAACAAAACCAAAAAAAAAGCCTGAAAGACATGCCAAAACTGCAGCCAAATCTATCAGTATTCTGGAAGCTCAACTATCAACTTAAACATAAATATAACACCTAAAGATATGTCATTGTCTAGCCTGGGGAGTTACTTCCCTCAAGCTCCCTTTCCACCAGGCTGGCATTCCCTAATTCTGCTTCTGTTTGAAATGAGAGCACTGTTTGGATTTGTGACAGAATCACTTTAAAAGGAAATTAGACATCTTTGGAAAGCTGAGGGGATATCACTCTTTAAATGCAAGATGTTCCAAGATGCTACCTCTCATTTCCAGAGTACTCCCACTGGCAAGTCAGCTCTGCATTTGATTGACACCTAGTTAGCATTAAATAGGCCAAGGCACTAACAAAATTCACAAATTTACAAAGCAAAGTAAAAAATTGATGGATTTTTTTGCTAGGTGTGGGGGTTTCATCCCAGTTCGATGCCTTACTTCATTTGAAATGGGCAGAAATTTTTATACACATGTGCATTTAGTTGAGAGGCAGGCTATGAAGACTGCAGAAGTATCAGTAGTTGATTATAGAAATTTATTTATTCACAGCACAAATCCCACTAGGAAATGCAATCCATTTGCCAAAGAATCCTTTAAGCAGCCGTATCAAGCCACAGCCGCTCAAGAGGGGAAATTTGCAACACTTAACTACTTCAATCTAATTTCCCAAATCCCCACTATCTACAGTCTTTAAAGCCCAAGAGCATGGATTTTGTATAATTGATCTTGGTGCTGCAGGATACCTAAGTAGAGGAGTACATTTCTCTCTTGGCGTCATGTCTGAAAAACAGATGCTGCTGTGTTGGTAATGAAAGGAGTGAAGCGATTCGTGTGTTGGCTGGCACAAAATTGTCTCAGCATCACAACCATACAGAGCTTCAATGGATGAAGGCAGGAAGAGCAGCTATAGACAGCAAAAAGGTTATTTAATAAAAATAGATGTTCAAGAAATAGGCTGGAAGTTCATTTCTCTTATCGTTCTCCAAGACATTAGAAAGCCCCAAAAGCTAAGACTGTGCTGCATATTTCAAGCAGCTTTGGGGTGTGACTGATAGTCCACACTGCAGCAGCTTCACCTGCAGAGGTGTCTCTAAATGCAAAGTCTAAATGGCCACCTCCAGAAAGGAGAGCAGAGGGACAGCACACTTCACACCATTTTGTGCATTGCTGAGCTTGCTGCTCTAAGGATCGTGGTTTGTCCTCCTTCACTCCGACTTCCCCTATTCTATGGCCAAGAGGTTTCATTCAAACCTGGTTTGTACAGTACCTTGTGCTTTAGTGCCATGATTTTTCTTCGTTTCCTTGGTATTACTGTGCTACAAATAACATTATGCAAATTGGATGTGGTTTGACATTTTAATTACTGAAGTTTGGGTATCAGGCACTCTCATCATGCGTAATTCTGTCAATGGTACAGATACTTTCTAAAATGCTGTACTGTTTTCTTCCAGTTTTCAGATTGCAATAGTTTTTTAGGATTGTTAGTTAATTCTCCTTCACAGAAAGCCACAATTTTTTTACTCTAAATTAAAGTAAAAATATAAATGCTGATTTTCTTTTAAGGTGGGGAAAATTCAAGTTACAATAGAAAATAAATTAGAAAACCATTGAGCTAGAGGCAGTATGGCTGGACATGGCTTTGAGATATCAGTTGGTCTGTTCCTTGATCATATTGGAAAATTATTATATTTACATTTTTTCTGATATTTTTTCTAACCTCTTGTTTACAAACTCCAGTGAAGTTTCCATCCTCCGTATGCCTGGCTCCTTTCAGATGCTGGAATCACTTCTATGGCCACCTGTAAGACTGCTTTCAGTTTTCTCGCATTTTTTTCAAAGTGTGAAGCCCATAAGCAAAGTAAGCATTGAAGATGATTTTTTTAATGCACAACACTCCTTCCTCTACATTTAGGTAAAAGCTCTCTGGGGTTTCTGCACCAGTGTGATATTCCTGGTTCTTGTTGTTTTGTAACCTGATGGAAGCCTTGGATCCACTCCTGCAGAAAGCCCGCTGAGCCGGGTAATCCTCAATTTCTATGTGATACTTCGCATTTGGTCTCACTGAATCACAGGCTTTTTTCTTGCACACAGTTCCTCTGATTTATGAAGTTCATTTTAAATTCTTCTCAGTGTCTGTGGCATCTGCAGACTTTCTGGGTTGCATACCACCAGTAAATTACACTGCCTACATCACAGAATATGCTAATTAAATAATTATTAATTTTAATTTATTAATAAATTATTAATAAAATAATTAGTAGTACCAATCCTAAGGCAGCTCCCTGTGCACCCAATATAACACATCCTTCCAATTTGATTGGAAAATTCTAGCAGGTACCCTGTGAGAGCAATTTTCCAATAAGTAACTTGTTGACTTTACATACGTTTCATTTGGAATTTTTTTCCTTGCCTGCTCCTTTGAATGTCATAGGGAGCCTGTTCATTTCTAGGAAATAGATTTATTATTTTAAAGTGTTTCATAAAAGTGTTTTGTATCTTCACCTAATTCAGAGAGCCAACATGCATGTAGCATCCTTAACCTTAGGAGGTTCCAAAGATCAAAGATGCCTTCCTTCCTGCTTCCTCTCAGGAGGAAAGGAGGTGATAGCACAGCATAGTGAGGTGGTGGGAAAGCCATCAGGAATGTGTTAGTCTGATACAATAACCAGAACAGATGTCTCTCTATCTATCAGAAAAGCACAGCTGCTTTGAAAATAAATGACAGACTTTTTATAGACTAAAAAGAGATTTACAGCATAAAAAACCCACATCATTCAGTTGCAACCATAGAGACAGGAGGCTAATTAGAGCTAATCTGGAGCAGATTTGCCCTTTTGCAAAACAAGAAGTGTTCACATCGCTTGAAAACAGTCTGGTCTTCGGTACACGCTCCATGGCATCCTGGGATCTGTGCTCCCGCAGCCCCAGGTCCCTGGCTGCAGTTGCTGTGGCCACAATTTTGTGGATAAGTGTCGTTATCTCTAAGCAAGCATCGCTAATTTAATCATTAAGGATCTGGTCTATTTTTTTTCCTACAATTCATTGCTTTCTAACCCTCCCTCCTCCCAATTCAATCTGGTGATTTTTATAGCCATTTGGTGCTCTATCACGGCCCTATGAAAGTATTCTATATGAAGATTTAGGTAATAACACTGCTATGTATTCCTCACCATGCAGGACAATCCTTATTAATCCTCCACTGGGACGTTGTCCTCTCTGTAATGCTTCACACATTTATCTCATACAAGCAAAATATAGCTGGCTAAAAAGTACCCAGAAAGGAAAGGTCACATTTACAAAGCAGGACATATTGCCTCCCCCCAAGAACCACGAAGCATCCAGTAAATCCTTAGTAATGAAGAAACAATAAATTTCTGCCACTACATACTGGCCTTATGAGAGGAAAGTTAAATTACTGCCGTCTGGCTTGGTGACATGATCCCCAGACGGCTGGAGGAAGCTTTTGCCTGGTTGCTCATTCTCATTCTTTAGCTTCAGTGGAAGATGAATCGGGAACAGATGGGAGGTCCAGTTTCAAATCCATCATTCACCAGCCCCTTCCTGAACAAAAATCATTAGGTCGCCTTCAGGATTCGTCAGCCCTTGCCGGCTGGTCTGGAAGCCCGGTTGTGTTGGTTGGGAGTCACTCCACAAGGCATCGCTGTCACCCTCCCACCCTGCTCCATATGCCCTGACACACTGGGATGAATTTGAGTCAACCATCTCTAAACATTTGTGCAAACACTGCCACACACTTTCCCCTCAGATGTTTGCAGAAAAATGGAAGAAATCCTTATCTGTATGTGGCCAAAACTCCTCTCTCTGGCTTCGTGTGCCAGAGTGCTACAATAAATAGTTAGAGGAGTGGGCACTGTGTATCTGGCTCTGCCAGGGCAACACCAAATATAGATCTACACAGGAGAAAAATAAAAGATCAGGAAAAAAAAGTCCTTTGCACCTTCACCTGGAAAAGCAGATGGATATGTTGGAAGCAGTGTGTAGGAGTTAGTCATCTGTCTCAAGTTAATCGTAAGGGATCTTCTAGGCCCATTACAAAAAAACCTCCACCATAAGGAAGATGCTGTAATCAGAGTTTCCTCATCCATGGTTAGCTGTCATATCTGTTAACTTGTGTCTCCCAAATTCAAAAAGGAATTTCACCTGGTGAAAAAAAAAAAAAAGCTTTATGTCTTTTTCCCCATGTAGTTAGATGTGATGAATTTGTAACAGATTTCTAGGGTAAGACAAGTCCTCCAAGAATAAAGCAAGCAATCGTAACAGCGGCATTTTCTTTAAGTTATGGAGTCTTTTGTAATAGCTCCAAGACTTGATTCACTGAACTAGTAAGACATATGCTACTTGTGCATGGTGTTTTCATTTCCTTGACTTTCACCAAGGATGCAGCGTCATCCCAAAGATTTACAGCAGTCTGAAAGACCAAGTTATTAGAAACAGAGCTATCTAAGGTGGGAAATTCTGTTGATTTCATCAGACAATTATCCTTTCTGAACTATTTGCAGCCATATTTCATCCTAATTTAGCTAACACACAGTACTTGATAATCAATGGGATACTCTCCAGCTTTGGAAATAGATTTTTGCACTTGATCTCCGTCTGCATGTTTGTTTCATGCATTAGACCACCAAGCTGCCTACCTAATGAACAGAAAGGACGCACACAGTTTCCCAGGAGAAAAAAAATACAAAGTCCTTCATGAGCAGAGTCCCTGCCTGGCTTTATGAATCCCATTGACTTTGAAAGCAGTGAAATCATCCCAGTTTCCTAGGGTCATATAACATTTTCAGTGGATGTCAGTCTCACTGCTTTATTGGTCCTGCCCTCCATTTTTTAAAATTGCTCTGAATCCTAAAGTTCTCTGTGTAGAACTCTTTCTTCGCTACTGTGAGGCATGGCATGCTGTACGTAGACTACCCTGGAAATATATTTGTCTAACAATTCTTAATTCATAGTTCGTAGTTTAATATAAATCTCTAATCTCCCTTCCCGCTATTTCAGCCAACTACTTCTTGCCCAGCAGTCTGTGGATGACAATCAATATATATACATCAGTATAACAATAACTAGTTTTATAACAATCCATTTATTTTCAAATTCTTTAATAATGCCTCCCCTTCAGTCTCTTCTTCTCCAGAAGAGAAACCCAGAAAGAAACCCAACTTCTCCAGAAGACAAACCCAAATTTTGAAACTTTCTTCACAGTTCATTCTTCCTTTATCTGTTGGGCAGTTCTCCTCTAGAACTTGCTCCCATTGCATGACTCTTAATATCTGGTACCAAAAACTTAATACAGAACATCCCCTCCAGAGGCCAATTTCAACTTAAACTGTCCTACAATGGTTTTTCTATAATCTAAAGCCTTCAAAAAGCCAGAGGAAAATGCATAGTTATCCTCCATCTCTTCCGCATCAAGCTGCTGTTCAGGAAGAGAACATGATTTTTCTTTCCCCAGAGCTTGTATTGCTGAGCCCTATTCTATAACCCCATATGATATTCTTTCTAGAAGCACTGTTGCTGAGTCAGATAGTCCCCATTTTGTTTGTGCAGCTGAATTTCTCATATGTGCCATGCTTTACATTTCTTTTCGCTGCTTTTTATCCTATTATTATTATTATTAAGCCAAAAAGATTAATCCAGATAAAGACCAAATAGCAGCAGCTTTTGCCTACCCAGTAGGTGGAAACTTTTGTATAATTCTTGTATCTTAATTATACCAAGAGGCTGACAGTCATCAAGCTGTGACTAATATGATAATGTTTAATTAATTTTTAGCAGTTGAGGTGACTTAGACTGAGATTATGTTGTCCCTATTTGAAACTTTTAACATAGTGGTGTGACATCTTAGGAGGCACCAGATAGCTCAAGACAGAGCTGACTCATGATGTTTGAAAGTGTAGTTAAACACAAAATCAAGCTTTCTCCACTTATATAAATGTTCATATGTGGAGTCTAAGCCCAGGCACCATCTGGCAGTTGACCAGAAATATGATGTTAGGTCCAGCATGCACCCTGCAAGTCGGAGGCAGAAGTAGTTTAGAGTAGAACCAGGATTAGTCCCAGGGATGTGGGAGCTAAACCAGCCTGTGTTGGTTTACCTTAACTTATCCTCCTGGCAGATCTTACCCGCAGCTGTTCCAGACCTTGTGCTTTCTCCTCTAGGAGCCATCAGGGTTCAGTATGGTATTCCAGATAAAGTCTCACCATCACTTTGTACTCTGCAACGATTTGCTTTGTATCACTGCCTCATGCAATGGAATTCAGATTTTTCTGTCTCCATTGGATATTACTTGTCTTGATAGGCTGAAAGGTCCCATTTGTCCTTTCCAAAGTACTGCAAGATGAGGGCTCACAGTCATCTTATGCTCAACTAATCCACTTCCTTTTCCTCCCTTGTCATTTCAACTGCAGAGTTCCCAGCCTAAATCAGAAAAATCTTACGATTAGTCCCAAAGTGTATGAACTTGCCCTTTGTTAGCTTGAATTTAATTCCATTTCTATTGCTTCCCCTTGAAGGTCATTGAGTTCATTTGAACAATATCCCAAACACTCCTCTGTACTGCTATCTTCAAATTTTGTACCATCAGCAAATTTCATCAACAAATTCCTGCAGCACCAAAGTCCCTAATGAAACCATTAAACAAGACTGAGCCTAAAAATAGTCCTTAGGTAACTTGGCTAGGAGCCTACTTACAGTCCAACCCTTCTTCATTTAATATTCTCTTTTATCCAGTTCTTCCCTCATTTTTCAACACTATCTTCTTTTTAACTCACAATTCTTCATGTAATCCCACATCAAATGCTTTACTGAAGAAGGAAAATTAGAAGATCTGCTTTTTCCTTGTATAGAGGAATGTTGTTGTTTTGGGTTGTTTTTTTTAAAAAAAGTACATTTACTTAATATGACCAACTTCTAGCAAACCTAGGTTATGTGTTGCCCTGATTTCTACTTAAATCCAAGCCTTTATTTGTTCTTTTCTTCCAAATATATTCTAAACCTCTACACACAGCTGGGATCAGACCAATGGAAGTACAGTTGCAGAGAATATCTTTTTTTTTCTCTTAGCTTTAAATACAATAGAACATCTTCTCTTCTCCACACCAAGACATGTCTATAATTGCCCTTACTGGAGGTCTTGCTTTACTAGACAGCTGACTGCTCTACCAACAAATAGACACAGCTCTGGCTCTGTTTGTTCTTTCTTTATTCTTGTATTACAATGACTCAAGAACGTTTCATTGTTTTTCCCTATCATATGTTGCAGCTGCATCCTGCACCTGGTCTGAAGGTAAACCTGTCATTTTGTGCTGGTATTGGTACTCTGCTCTCTGTGATACTGCATCATTTCATGGAGATGAACATCTGATACCTAGTTGTACCCTCCTTTTTCGTACACATTTATTTGCAACTTTTATCTTATGCTCCCACACTGTGCTCTCAGGTTTTTTCCTCCTTCCCCATCAAAAAATGGAGATAAATCCTTACTTTGTAGATGGAGACAGGTAGGCTAAGCTTTCCTCAAGCATTAAAATTAATGAATCCCACAAATAAGACATTTCCAAAACAATGTACTTTATTTCTGGTAAAAGTTTGAACAGAACAGCCTGGCATGTTACCTTATGATGTCAGTTCAGGTAAGCAGACATTTCTTTCAGTGTAAATGGCTATGCCATTCATAAAATGGAGTATCTTCTCTATGGCAATTTCAATAACTTCCCATAATTTCTATTTTATGTGTTATGAGGATGGTTGATGCCTCTTTATGTTATGATCTTGTATATTAAGCTACGTTATAGTTATTCAATAAAGAATAGGTTTAGGTTTGGGTTTTTTTTTTTTAAATCTTGCAAGTGATTTAAAGTATATCTCCCCTGTCTCTGCTTTTGAATATACTGCCTTGTGGAATTTCAGTCTCTTTCTGCTTTGGGGGAAAAAGGACAGATCTTCTAANAAAAAAAAAAAAAAAAACAACAACAAAGCAAATATGACACAAAGATACTAGGTCTTGATTTAGTGTAAATTAATATATCTCCGATGATCTGACTAGTTTCATTTTTTCCTCAAAAACTTTGTGATCAAGCAAAATTTTGTGTTTTATTTCTATTATTATTTTATATTCCATTATTCCATGTTAGGATTTCAATAGAATAACCCAAATACCCAAAACAATAGACATCCTTCAATCTGGGAATCAAGACAAATCTAAAAACTACTAAATGGAAAAAAAATACAGGAACAATGGGAGCTCAATAAAAATTCTTAAGTCATTGCAAAGATAGCAAAGAAGCAATTTATTTGGGACCAGGAATCTCTGAATCTTCCCATTCAGATACCAACAAGCCCATACTTCTAATGTCTCTCTGCTGTTGTATCATAAACTATTCCATACCTGATGATCATGTGAAGATTTACATACCCAACAGTTACACCCAGATACATCCATCAGAGCTCAGCAGTCATTACTTTGCAAGTAGTTTCACAGGCAGCAACTGGCTTGGGGAATCAAAAGTACCCTCCCACTTCCAGTGGAAAACACTTCAAATTCCTCCTTCATTTTACCTAGACAATAAAATTAGGACTCAAAAACCACAGTGCATCCAGTGGCAAGACGCCCATGATGAAATTAAAGATAAAGGCAAGCAAATAATAAGCATCTAACCCGTTTTTAAAAGCAATAAAAATAAATCCTCACATCCATGAAGGAGAAGGCCTAAATGATAACATGCCTTGAAAATGAACTCCAAAGTGAGAAAAATAACAAAACCTGTGAATAAGTAGAAGTGCAGAATGCCCCCAATAAGCAAGACTTGCAGAGGTTACTCTGCAGATAGATTAATATAAATTAAGCTTTAAACAACTGTTCAAAGTGCTTGCTGGATAGTTCCTGATTTGCCACTCTTACCCAAGGAAGCACCAAACAGCTACAGTAAATTAGATTTAATCATGATGTGGAAAGATTCACAAAGTTCTGGGTTTTAAAACAAAATGCTTTTAAATGGTTCACATAACTTACCGGCACAATCCTCTTGCAATATGTCTGTGTGGAGTTTCTGCAGACCTTAAGTGTCCATCATGCAAATTAAAATGGTCATTCAGAGGAAAGAGAGCAGAACTGAGGTGCACGTCTCTCCTGACTGCTGATGCCAGCTTTTCGTAGCCTGTGTGGGTTTAGACAACATTAGGCTGCTCTCTAAAGGTTCTGAATTTAAAGCAAGAGAGTAATGAGAGTAAAGGATTAAATGTCAGAAGGGAACAGAAAAGTCTACATAAAATTTGGCTTTGTTACCGAGATCTTTATATGTGTATATACACACATAAGTATAAAAACATGTGTAATTTTCTCTCCTCAATAGCTCTGAATCCTTCAAATGATACATTTGAATACAGCACTGAACAAAACAGGAACTGAGAACATGAGAAACAGAAAAGGAGGGACACCTTAGTATCAAATGCACAATATAGGTAAAGCGAATAGGCTGTTGCAAGCAAGGGTAAACTGTGGGCATTTCTTTCATCCTCCAGATTCCTCCTTTGCTTGGCCAGTTAAAACGTATTCCTAAAATATCATAAAAACTTCCACTTCAACTGCCTATGTGATCTATGCTTTCATTGAACTATTCAGCTGGGTTTAGAGGTAGGACATTTTCTAGGGACGTTACTGCTCTTTTACAAACAGGGCTCCTTTCTCTGCTGAGTCCTTTCTCATTTTTCTTCTGGTTCAGACAAGAGAGAGAGAAAGAGTTCAACATGAAGACAACTCATTTCTTCCTTCAGTTACCTATAAGAAAGGATGAGGGAAAGCCTGCACAAAACGTTACCATTGAGGCTACTATTGTGGAACAGATGTAATTAGTTAAGAGATTGATAATATCCACAGACTGTGATGCTGGGTTGATGGGTGCTTTACAAATATACAAAGCAGGGTCATCTAATGCTTTTGTATTCATAGAGTAAGTCCTTCTGCCCTCTCTAGGAATGGGGAGCCTGGACAATGAGAGAATTTGACCCTCAGGATGGCTTACAGAATTGCTAGTCCCCTCAATTACCCTGCTCATATGGGGAGCTCAAAGAAATGCATCATACCATAATATGATTGTCCCTCATTCAATCTAGGAAGATCATTATCTTCAGAGTTAATAGTACAATATTTAACCCAGCAGAGTGTATTTAGAGTAGCTATTAAACAACAATATTGAACTAAGCAATAACCAGCCCTTGTCTCAGCTATTTATGATTCCAGCAATATATTATATGCATCGCTGGCTTTCTCTTCTGGCATCTGTAAACTCTTCTGACTAGTTAAATGCTCCAGCATTGATACTAGAAGCAGCAATCACTACGTGCCGATTTGCTGCTAATGAAGGAAACAGATCCAAGACCTAGGGTCACCTTCCTTTATCCACAATGCATTCTAATTTTTCTAAAGCAAGGTTTATTTGCTAGGAAGAGAGGAGGAGGGGGTGGGGAGAGTTCTGCTGATTTCATTGTACCGCTCTGAAAGGAAAGCAAGATAAACAGATAATCATTTCTCTGTCTCCAATTTACATGAGACCTCCCCTGGTATTTATGCCTGCAAAGGCAAGAAAAATTGAAGCATATGGACCAGAGCGTCAGTGTTTCTTCATCCTGAGTCAAACCACACTGTGTGCACACATGTGTGGAAGTCACTGCTAGAAGCTTCTATCTACACATAACCACCACTTTTTTCAGCTCTTAACTCTTTATGCGCTACAAAGCGGACGAGAGAAGGCTCATCAGATAAATCCCATCCAGCAAGAAAAAACAATTGCAATTCTGTGTTTCTTCATATTGATTACTTATAGTCCCCCAGCAGTTGCCAAGGGATGACAGCACTGGCAGGGAAGCTGGCTGTCGACACAACAGTGGGCTTTCCTGCCACCCCTTCCTGAAAGAAGAATTTTTCCCTGTAAATTGAGAATAGCAAAATCTTGAAGCATGTGGCTAAAAATCCTAGATTGGTACCTCCCCAAGCTAGACACATATAAAACCTTTTGGGCCACATTATGGTACTGTGTTTGTACACTGTTTAGATGGGCTCCACAAATGGAGTCACAATGTTCCTACTTCCTTAGTTTCCCCTATACTTCAGCCAAATCTGTTGTTTTTCCCTTTCTTTGCTTCTGAAATGTCATGTTGTCTGGTTGGTGCTAAGTACCAATCACGCTCCACCGCAGAGGCGGCCGTATTTCAGTAGGAAAGGTGGACAGTATTCCTTCGTCATGAAGTACCACATCTACAAATAAATCAATAAAGAGTAGAGTTAAGAAGAGTTAAGGAGCACATATATTAGTGCTAAGTTGACAAGCTGTAGGGACAGAAAGCTTTCCCTTAATTCTCTCCCCTACCTTGTCTTGCCAGACACAGCCTGTTCAACTTATAAACCAATACTTCAATGATTAAAGTAAGAGATCTTTCCCTGAGCAACCTACTGCTGGGTTACTGGGGGTAACACGGAAATGGCAGATGCAAAAATCTCAGCTGTCATCCTCCTAATGAAAGGCTGCAGTGATGACGAACACAGGCAAATTAATTATGAAAATGAGTGTTGATTCCTGATATGGGTGCTAAACAGATCCCTCGTTTTATCTCATGTCTCTCTTCTTGCCCCAGCGAGCTCCTTGCTCTTCTCATCATCCGCAGCAGGGCAGAACCTCCACCTGCAGATGATGTAGAGTGAGGACAGTTGATTAGTGTGGGAGGACATAATTTAGATCTTCATTGGACTGAGGCTGGAGATATGAACCCATGGAGAGGGGAAAAGTCATTGAAAGAGCTTGTAGATTTACAGGGAGAGGACAATCAAGGAAAGTCTAGGAATTACAAGGACAATAAGGACAGGCTAAGAAAATCCCCAGACACTTGAATACTTTCTTCCTACAAAGATGTGGATTTAAGACATATTGCTATCTCTTTGGAAGGAGTTCAAACAGTCTCAGAGAGAGGCCTGAGAGTGAATTACAACCAGAGCCACAACAATCTGTGCTTTTCCCTCTATTTTACTCATTTCCATCAGCGGTGTTAAGGAGGATGTAGTTTATGGTACAGTTAAAACCGAGCTTAAGAGCACTGCACAAATAACCTCAAAGAGGTGTACATGTATGCAGAAATGTGCAGGTAAAATATCATAAAAACTCAACCATTCAACAAAATGGCTTTGAAAGGTTATAATATACACTGCTGTTTATAGATGTTTTTTTTTTTAAGGGCAAAAAGACCCATGATGATCCTGCAGCCTCAAAGTCTCGATACATTAATGGCAACGCTTCACCTAGGAATTCCTCTACTCAGCTCAATAACTTCTGGAGTGGTTAAAATTCCCTTCTTAGAAAGAAATCTCATTGCAATTCAAAGATTGAAAGTGATGGAAAACCTTCTTTTTCCTCTGAGCAGTCAGCCAAGGTTGTTAATTATCTCTGCTGTTAAGAAAATAAATAAATCAGAAATAAAAAAGATCTTACTCTCATTTTTAATTCAATTCAATTTCCAGCTACTGTTTCTTGTTATGACTTTGTCTAAAATTAATGAGCCTTCTCCCACCTCTGCACTATATACTAGATATCCCCACTGGAGATACTTAGAGAATGTGATCAAGTTACCTTTTAACCTTATTATAGACAGGAGCAGCAAAATCTCTCCTATGATGCCTCCCCATTCACTTCTTAACGCTGAACTTTAGGGACCACTTCTACAAGTGAGGAAGTAATTTATTCTCTTTGCCCATGCTGGGCTCTCTTGGGGCATTCCGCAATAAGTGGCAGAAACAGTGGCTGTTCTCGGACACAGAGATCTGTGATGTCGGTGAGGGCTGAAACCACCTGCTCAGTTTTACATACCTCAACATTCAATTTGTGGAAACATCTTTTCCACACTCAGGTCACAGAAATTCTTAGCCTAGACACGGAGATCCAAGCCTCAGCGCTCACATCTCTTGGCCAGCCATTCCCCAGCTGCATCAGCAGAAAGAAAACACGGACTTAGGAAATGATGTGAAGGGAGAGTAAAAGTGCAGGGGACACCAGGCATGAAGGGTCCAGCTGACATCTCTTACCTTTACAAACCTCAACCCTTAGGTTTCCTTTCTTCCTTTTGAAATTAAAATGACACCCCAATCAAGAAATCCAATATGTATATTGGATCAACCCATAAAATTAGGCACATAAAATGTTGTTAGAACAACATGACCTGAGCTGAGTCGTATTAATTTTAAATAAATATCCAACACAGAATTACTTTCTTAGTCTACATTGCAGAATGCACTGAATAATGTGAATGCCAAACCCTCTATCAGAGAGCAAAAGTGGCTTAGTAGGTTGGTTGATTGTTGTTTTTTTCTTTCCTATTTTCACTCTTCTCTAACTTTTCCACTAGTAGGTAAGAAAAAATAATTTTTTCAATTTCTTTTTACCTTAAATCTCACCAACGTTATTCTGTTTGCATTGTGACTGAGTTTTATCAAGGGCTCAAGAGATGTAGAGAGATGTTGAAAAAAGTCCTATTGTATCTCTCTCAAGCATTTCTTGTTTTTCAGATTTTTTTTTTTTGTCATCCGTATAACATCCTCCCACAAGATGTTTTTCAGCTACTACAAACAGGAAGCACTTTTAATGCAATGCTTGTATTTGACCACAGAGCTTCGTACCAACAAAAGACAAAATTTTAAGTCAATGGGGATTTAAGGGCATAAACCCCATCAAATGTGAAAGGAAATTAGGACCTTAGCTGTCTGTTGTTACAGCTTCACCTGCTCCCAAAGCAAAACACCATGCTGTATCCAGCACACCGGCAAGAGCAGAGCCCTTTCACAAAAGCGGGTTGAAGCAATTTGGAATCAAATGAAGAAGTAAATAATATATATGCATGAATTTTTGCAGACCCGTAGCAGTCCATACTGTTCCAAGGAATAGTCCATTGTCCTGTGACTACCTGTCTGTTAGAATAATTTCAAAGTTTCAGACCTAAACTAGTTGCTCCACAGCTATAATGCAGTTGCTTCTGTGGTAAATCACTGGAAAATCCACCCAACAGTATTGGACAGAGTAGTGGAATTCAGGACAAAAAGACATAAAATTCTTTAAACCAGGGTAGCCAGCTCCTAGCCCTTACAGCTCTTCAGAGAAGAGATGTGGATTCTTAAACACAACGAAGGTAGGATTCACACACCAATTTAAGCTGTATAAAAGCATTTAAAAATTACACATCCAACTCCTTAGCCTGGCGTCCGAGTTTCCTCTTTCTGCAAGGAAGAGAAGTGATTTTCAAAACACAATTCCTTCTAAAACTGGTATCTCAAATAGGTGTTTTGAATTGCCATGTGATTTTTGTAGAGCAGAGAAGGATCCTAGCTAATTAACCTGCTTTAGAGACATACATTTTTGTTTGTTTTAATTACAAGACATAAATCTTCATTGCCCATCAATTTAGATTTTACATCTCACACTGACTTTTCGTCCTGGGAGAAGGATTTTACTGAAGAAGGAGTCATACAACTATCAAATAATTAGCAAAAATTTGAAAAAAAACCCAAACACCACAACACTCAACAAGCATGGTACACTCTACCTTCTCCAAGAATAGATGTTAAATCACAGATAGTAATCAATTAAGTCATTATAGTCCCTAGTACTATGCTAAGAAGCCATAGATATAGGGAAGAAAATTACTTATTTTAGCACTTTGTGACTTATACTAAATGTTCCAAAGCTAATATTGCAGGGAAACTTCACAACTGCTTGAATATGTCTCTCCAAAAGTATTCATAAAATCTTAAATGAACACCCAGGGTGGGAAGTCCTTAATCATTACTGTGATCTTAATTGGCATTGATTTGTTGTCCAGCTGAAAGCTCTTCGTTTCCACAGGGAATACCTATTTTCACAGGAGTAGAAATGACATCAATCCAAAAAGCAAACGAAGCTAAAATTAAGCATTTTTTAGCTTTTTTCTGAATAACCCAATAATTGACAGGAGCATTACTCATCACAGAATCTGAGGAGAAAGTCTCCTGAGAGCAATCCTTTTTTCTCCTAGTCAAAAATGCACATGTTTTTCCTTTCATTCTTTCCTCTGGGCATAAGGAGCCAAAAAAGGAACAGAGCTTCCTAAACATGTTCACAGTTTAAATGCACTGTATGCTTGGATATAAAATCAGCAGTTCCAAATAATTGTAAGCAGACTGTACACATCCATACGTAGTAAGTGACAGAATGTATAAATAGGCATCTCCAGGAGGAAAGAAAACTTTTAACAGACATCTCAGGATTATGCAGAGTACGTATATGCGCAAGAGCAAGTCAATGCAATCCAGCCACATTTAACTGATGTAATGTCTCACGCAACGTTGGTGTCAGAAAGCCAATTTCATGAGCTAACAGGAGGCAGAGCCTGACCTGAAAACTTAATGAAAACTGTGGGTTAATCCAAATTAAACCAAAAGATTTTCAGTGAATCTTGGTCTGTTTTTCATCCAGCTGCCAGAAGACATTTAGCTGTCACCTGGGTACAACCATGGGCAAGTCTCATCATGGCCCTGGACCTCTAAAACTGAAGGCAGGCTTTGGATGGATTACAATGGGCTCTGAAGCAATTCACCACGACTTGGTGACCTGGAAGAAAAGGAATAATAAATCTGGCCTGGCTCAACTGTGCAGCTGGTGGGTTTTTTTGCAGACAGCACTCACTTTTCCCTGTGAATGAGATGAACCTGTGACCCGATATGTATCAACCAAGCATTTCAATTCATCTGGAAGTCAGAAGGGATTAGCAGCTGTAGCTCCACTCTCTAACTGTACATGGCTTGTGATTAGACGGAGTAGATGCACAGGCTATGCTGCAGTTCTTGGCATTCATAATCTTCACAAGCACTCGTTGCACAGAAGAAAACCCAAATAATCCAGGGGAAGAGCTCAACAGGAAAAAAAAAACCCACAGTTATTTTAAGCCGATTCAGTTGCTTTTCCTACTGCCCTTTCATAGTATTTCTCTCTGTTTGAGGACACAAAGGGAAATGGCCCACTGGTGACTTATTTCATTCAGATTTGTCTATTTCTGACTCCTCCAGTGATATGGAGAAAATAATTCAATTCCTTGGATTGAGTATCAAGTTAACAAAGGGTATCATTTTGCAGAGACATCATATTCTGGTGAGAAAAGATTTGTAGAACTTAAAGTAGCAAAGAAAAGAAAAATAGCTTTCTTGGAGAAAGTAAGAAACTGGGCTTCTAGCTGGAAGCAGCCTCAACTCCTGCTGCAAAGCCTAATCCAGAGCAGGTCTTTTCACCGGGTTCAGCAGATCTCAGACCAGGGGCAAAGTACTCAACAAGTCCCAGGATCAATCATTTATTCCCAAAGTCACTATCAGTGAGTTAGAAATAACTTGATCTGTAATGATGAAGTGTAGGAACAGTAAAAAAATAAACTTCCGTCTCTTCTGATCTAGTTTCAAACTTGATCTAAACACACTTTGTTTTTTTTACTCAACCTCAACTCATCCAGCTACTTTTCTCTCCCTCCTCCAAGGCTTGCATTTCTCGAAAGGCTGGGAAGATGTACATAATAAGTAAATCAGTAGCAAAATATCATGTTTCGGGTCACACTCTGCCCTCATCTATACTGATATGGATTGTGCCAGTCTGCATCTGACACCTCAGTAATTTCACAAACCGAGGATCGAAGAGAGAGGATCTAGCCCATCGCAGAAAGACTGCCAAATCAATACTGTTTGTTTTACAGACATAGGGTTCAACCAATTGCTACGCCTGGCCTGCTGTGTACCAGTGTGAAGTTAAGCATTGTATTAAACCATTAATTTTCAGGGTGGCAAACAGAGGTTTAGGGAGAAACGTAAGGTAAAAAAACTACTCCATTTTAAGACCTCCCAGAACATCCAGAACAAATTTGTTTCTTGTTTATTCAAACACTGAGAAATTTCAATACTCAAGATCAGAGATTGTCTGATTGGTGATGACAGAATCGTCTTATTTGAACAGGGGAATAATTTAAGTTTCCTTCATTAAATATATATTTATACTGTAAAATAATTTTGCTTTCTTTCCATTATATATTATTCTATCCCATCACAGAAAGAGAAACTACAAATCACCTGTGCCACAGGGGTATCAATATTTAACATACCTGTTGATTTCTTTGCAGAGTTTCTCTTGTCTTTGTGAGACAAGCCTGAAGCCCAGCTATCAATCAGGCTCCTGGCTTTTTCTTAATGCTGTGACAAAGAAGCAACCACTTTGATTAAAGGAAACCAGAGCTTCCTATTTAGTATCCACTGGGATATGCAATCAAGTTGGGTAGCCAGGAGAGGATCCACATTCAATCAAAGTGTATCTATATTCCCATTATACCAATATTTGTAGGACTAAACAGTCATTACAAAAATCAAACTCAATTTAAAAGAAGAAAATTTACTCAATTTAATTTGACAAGGGAGTGATTATATTCTTACGAAGATGTAATTTCTTTTTTGAGATCAGCGTATACTTGGAGAACACAAATCAGCTTTCAATCCTGTAGCTCCTTCATCAGACCCCACCGGTTACCATTGATGCAAAACCAGTAAAACCCACTATCAGACAGCAAAACTGCTGCATTGCAGTCACTCCAAGTGTAAGGGTCCTACTACACCCTAGGTGATAAAATCAGTGTTGCTGTAAGATGGAGTTCAGCTGTGAAGCACATTACCACCCTGCTGCACCAGAACAGAAAAGATGGCTTAATAACTTGCACTGGCACTTAACAAGCGAGACACCTTTAATCTGAGCACTCTAACATCTCAGGTATGAGAGAAATTCAAACCATAATATTAGTCTCCAATACTCATTGTATTTAATGCCAGACTGGCAGCTTTTGAAAGGCAAGCCCTGTTACTGATCCCTAGGTGTGTGACCCCATCAGACCTGACCTCCACGGCCTGCTTGCTCCCTAAAGACTCTCTTGGGAGGCTGCTGTCAGGAGCAGCAATTAGCGTTGATTGAGATGAGATTCATTATGATGCAGACACCTGTCTAAGAAAAACTGGACTTGAACCATTAACTCATTTTACTCAGATAAATGAACAGCCACAGGTGACAGCTTTCAGGGAATGCCAACAAAGCTGGCTCTAAACTGATGACTTATGTAGAGGTCTCTTCACCCTGAACCTTGCATTCTTAGCTTGAGGGAGAAAATGACAAGATGACAAGCCCTTTTACTCTTTCTTTTGTTATCAATGGGCAATTTAATCAGTGGTTAATTGACACTTCAGCCACATTCATTATCCATCTATTATTATTGTATTTACCTTGAGCAAGGCACGTATTTTGTGACCTCAGACCTCCCTTAACTTAGATGTCTCATAGTGGATGTCTGACCAGCTTCCACTTTACTGGCTCAGGACACTTGATGAGAATCACTGGCCAAGCTGGTTTGCAGCACAGAAAAGAGTTAAGAGTCCCATAGATTGTTTAATATAGGTAGTGTCATTTTCAATTATACAGCACAAACACTCCAATAAATACTACGTCACATCACCAAGGAAACTCACTGCAATAATTCAGTCAAAGCCAAAGAGAGGATTTCTACAACAGTCTAATAATAACAATGTGTTCTTCTCCGTTGCCCTTTATCCAAGGATATCAGTGCTTTTCACCAATATTAATTCATTTTCTAAACACAACTTCAGAGTGCAATTTCAGGAAATTAATTGAGTATGACATTCCTACATATCCTAACGGTTGATCCCTTGCCATCTCTCTGCAGAGCAAGAAAAATCCCCATGAGCATCTCCAAATCACATGGTGAGAAATTCCTTCCCCCACCCTGTGCTTTGTGCAACTAATATCTTGGACTCGACAAATGTAAAAATTAAGGAAGTATAATATTCTTGTGTCTACTTTGCAGTTCATCCAAATTCTTTTATGGTTCCCAGTAAGAAGTGCACCAGCCTTTAATACATAAAGCCAAGACTTATAAAGGCTGCTGGGTACATAAATTGTTGTATTCTTTTTTAACTGTGCCACTTACCCTATGTGTCTGTATGCAGAGCTTCTGTAATGGCATAAAACAGTGGACCATGATCTCCACCCAAAGTGTTGTGGTCAGAGATAAAAAAGCATCACCATGGTAAGCAACCTAACAGAGGCACAGGCTCACAAGATCTTTCTTCTTTACCCTGATATGCTCTATCGCAGTTCCCGCGACAGCACATTCTCCTGATTCGTGACAATTTCCCTGTGCAGGAAAAGAGACCTATTCTGTTTACTGGAAAACTAGTGCACCAGCTGGTTCTCTCTCCTGTGCTAAGATGAAAAAGCACAGGAGACAAAGAAAGGCAAAGTATTGCCCAAGCACTTTATGAACTGACAGTTCTGCAACTAATGGCTGCAGCTCATACTTTTAGTGCTGCCTTTTCCTCTAACTTGTTTTCCTTTCATTCTTTTCTCTCTATTCTCACACAGGTCAACTTGACCTATGCTCAGGTCACTGCAAGTCTCTCTATTGACTTTGTATCTTCAGTGAAGATTCATCTTCCCACTTTTCTAAATGTTAGTACTCCTTCTTTTCTTGGCAAATATGGATTTTTTAACACTGCCCTTGGCATGTTCGGATACAAATCCTTATGTGTTGAACAGGACATTGCAGAGGAAAAGGGGGAAAAGAAATCAAATATATTGCCTGCATAAAAGGACTGACCCACTGCACGCAGTTTGAGAACATTACCCCAAAACCAGTAAAGGAACAACGGCAGCAGCAGAACACACAAGCTATACCTCAGCTTTTAATGAGACAACTGTGGTTTCATGCACAGAGATAACTGTTGGTTTGATCATCACTGGAAGGGTGAAGACACAGCTTCCCCCCTTCCCACCCACTTCCCTGTAGCCCTTCACCTTTCAGAAGCATGACGCACACAGGTAGCACATAGATGAAATGCCACAGCAGACACAGAGAGTGTTTTAGGACAGAGGATGGCCGTGGCTTGCACAAGAAATACAAACTTGCCAACTTGTTCCATAGCTGTAGGACATTTAATCCATACCAGCACTTGCTCTCAGCTGTGGCTGATCAGTGTTTATTCAATGCTAACTACGGTTCACTAGGAACAAAGCCAACCCACCTGGTTTTCTTCAGCATTAGTTTATGTGTAAGAAACTCATACAGGATCAAACAACAGACCTTTTAGTTCAGTGTCCTGTGCCCAGCTCCAGCCAACAGCAGATGCTTAAGTGAGAAGGCAAGCAGAAATTATACCCCCCAAGAAATGCTCCTCTGGATCCAAATCTGTGGATCCGGGCTTTCCAGAGTGAGAATTAACGTCTTTGTGATTAAGCTCCCATAGTGGATTTTTGCTTTATAAATACATCCAGTTCATTTCTGGATCTCTTGGAAGCTCTTCATATCCATAAACTCCTGAAATGAGGTTTGATATCACAGCATACACAGAAGGACCACCTCTGGTTTGCTGGGAACATGTCGGCTAGCAATTTCCCATAGCCACAGCTTGCCTCTTGCAATGGGCAGTACATACACTGAGGTCTGATACGAAGAGATGCATGTGTGCAGTCTGATGGGTGGTTTCTCCTCAGGCAGCGCGCAAGCATGATTTTAGGGGAACTCAGCAGTTTCCAGTGTGTTTCCTGACCCATTAGAGAGCCCAAGATTGTTGGCAGTCATGCATTTTCCCATTTCTCCACATCACAATTTAAAAAAAGGGAGAGGTAAGCAGCAGAGCATCTCAGGTTTGTCACTGACATGAAGAATTTTAAGTAGACAGCAGAGCAGAAAAACCCATTGCTCTCTGCAGAGTGCTATTAGTGTTGCCTATTTTGTTCCCTCGCTAGCTCAAGCTGGGGAGAGGAAAGGGGAGCAGAACCGCATCTGCACTGGACTCACGCTATTCTTCCCACCTTCTGCCTCTCCAGAGTGAGTCTGGTCCAGGGCCTGACCTGCAGGAGCAGCCCTTCACCTTCCCTTACAGGCCTGAGCAGGAACATGTGCATGAAGGTGATCCGCACTCACTCACCAGGACCAAAGTAACTCCTTACTTTGTCAAGGACCATTACCAAGATCCACTTACAGTGAATGAAGTTGGTATCCAGCATCATTGCATTTTTCTGGCTTCCCTTTCCACCATGTTTGATGTTCTTCCCTCCCCAAATTGCAATGGCTCACGCAAGCAGTGTGGCTGCATCTATCTATATAGGTGAAAAACTAGGGAGTAACTTAAACCATGATTAGTTCTTATAAGATGTAATCTTTGACTGCCAAATGCCAGTGTGAGTAAGAGCAGTGCTGCTGCTCTTCAGGACTTTGGGGGGGGTTTCTCTAGAGCAAAATTTTTGTAGAAACATGAGGCTGCAGAGCTGTGAAGCTGTCACCGCTGGGCTAAAGAGTAGTGCACAGCATCTGGAGAGATTTAAAATCCAGTAGTGAAACCTGTGCTCAGATCCTGAATCAAGAGTGGGCAGAGCTAAAAATAAAAATAAAATAATCCCTCGTCTGAAATGACAGTTTCCTTCTGATTAACTGAGGGACTATTACTTGTGTCTGGTCTTTCCTCCTGGAGTCTACATACTACATATTGATCTCCTATTGCTTGCACTTTATAGCATGCATAATTTTCATGACCAATAATATCCCATAGACTTCAGATCTTATGGAAAATGACTGAGATATAGACGGATCAGACTAGTTCTGATTATCTTTCACAATTGTATGTATACACACACACAGACATGTATATATAAAAACTTAAACAGAAATAAAATTTCCAGAAATCCAATTTATTCTAGACTTTAAAATCCTAAATTAGCCTAGGCTTGAATGCTAGCAATAGCAATGAGCAGTTTCTCAAAGGGTTTGGCCCTATTACTAAGCTACTCTGGTAATAATAATGCCTGAATCCAAAGGCTTGTTTACATGGTCTGCTGCCTCCTTGCATGAACTATTGACCATCTGTGTAAGAGTTTCCTGGGCAATGGATTGAACTCAAACATGTGATGATCCCATACTGGCAATAATGAAAAAAAAAAAAAAGTTCTTATTTTCCCCCAGAATCAAAGGCTTAATAAAAGTAACTCAACTTGAACTAGACTGTGTTGCCAGGAGCTACAGGGGGGAGAGTGCATACTGAGAGGTTTTTAAGGATGTATTTTCATTTACATAAAAGTTTCGAAAGGAGGAGAAAAAGCACAAGAATGGGAATAAGGACTGAAATACAGCGAATGATAGATGCTAATACTGTACATAGAATAGAAAGCCATCGTAGCCGCAAATATCCAAGGCATGAATTTGTAGAACCACATGTTAATTTCTGAAGTCTCTTTTGACATCAACAACGTATTGTAAGTGTGGTGCCTATTCAGAAGTGAGTTAAAGGCACTCGCGCTCTGTGTGCAGGCAGGCAGGGGGTTAAAGGCTTTATGAGTTTTTTATTAAACTTTGGGAGTGTGCTTCTATTACACAGCTCTCCGGTGAACCGTGAATTTAACACAATTTCCACTGTGATTGCTGTGAGCTGAGAGCACGCACGCAATTTTTGCAGTTTGGCTAACAAACATTCACTCAATAAGGCATATTATACCAGTGACTTCTCATCCCCAGGCCCAGTCTTGCGGGGGAAAGTTTGGGAGGTTTGCATGATCATAGATGGCTGATCCTGTTAAACGGAGGTAAGCTTTCCTTAAACACTCCTGCATGAAGACACTCCAGACTGATTCGTTTCCATTTACTATCTCCAACACACACAAAGACATGCTGATACAAGTGGCAAGAGCAGCTGAAGATGCTCTGACTCCCTGGCGGTTTGCCTGTCACATTGCCAGAGGTTACTGCCCACTAATTCAGGAAGACCAAAAGGGAACTTGGACACATCTCTCAACTGCTTCAGTTCTTAATTTGAGATATAGAGTAAAATCAGTTTACTAGACAGTTTAATCTAGGAGCGTGTAAAACACAGCAGCAGAGGGACAGAGACATGGATATTTTGCCACTCTTTCGTGAGGGCAGTGATCTTCAGGATAGAGGAAGGAGACCTGGGAGAGTAGCAGTGCCTTTAGTTTGGACTAGCTTTAGCAAAATTCGTCTCTCAACCCTCAAACCTACCCTTTTATCAAATGCATTTACCAAACTTTCAGATGAGTTTAATCCAATCAATTTCAAATCACTTTCAAATTTATATCAGTGCAACTTTGCATCTAGGAAAGCCTTTGATGAGCTCTTTACCAGGGCCTTGACTCTTCAAGCACTCAAGTATACTCTTCATTTTAAGCACATTCCTCAAACCTATTGATCTCAATCCACTCCAGTGGATTATAAACATGTACTTAAAGTTGGAGACCTATATCAGTGCTCGCTTAATACAAATTTGTCAATGCTGAAGTGGACTAGATTTAGATACACTAAAAATTAAACTGATTCTTTAATAGTTTCCTGATTTGCATAGACTTCTCACAGGCTTATTATTAAACAAGTTTTGGAGCTTTGCTACACTGGAAACCAAAGCATTGCAATAGAAACGTGCCTGAAATGATAGACTGGATGGTTAGATTGAAGCTCCTGTGTCCATGTCTCCCATGTGACAGCCATGAATTCATAAGCATTCGGGAGTCAGGAGCAGCTTGAAAGCCTTCATGGGAAGATAAGGGGGAAGGGACATTTGCACACTAAATAAGCAAGTGGCCATTGCACAGCTGGTTACACATGGGTGAATTCAGCATCTTTCAGGAAGAAAGAGGTGGGACAGCTGAATCTGGTAGCACACCACCAGCATAGCTCCACTGGTTCAGCTGGAGAAGCACCTCAGTGCTCCTGAAGTTGAAAGACCAGATTCCAGGAGGTTCAGCTAACTGGCCAGCTCTCTGGATGCCCCAAAAGCCAGAGCCATGCATCTCAGTAGCAGTACAGGGAGGGAGAGCTACCTCATCCAACTACTGACATGGACAACAACAAACTTGCTCAAGTATCTATACGGACATTCAGTCTGTTCCCCCCCCCCCCCACTTACCTATCCAACCCTTTCAAGCTTTTCTGTTAGCATCTCTAGCTGCTCTTTGATTCAGCAATACAGTCTTGGATGGTGATGACCTCCCAGTTTTACTCCTTACATGTGAGGATCAGTGCCTCAACATCTCACTGTATGTCAAAGGCAGCAGCAGCCTCCAGTTCAGGCTCTGGTGAAAAGCATATGTGATGGCTGTCAGGCACACTACCATCCTGCCAAATGACTCCTCTTGTCCTCTTTCTCCTACCTCTCCCTTCCTGAGAAAAGGCAGACACTTTGTCATACTGAAAAGCCAATTATCTGTTTCGGTATCTGACGGAGCACAGTAACAAACCAAAGAGAGGAAGGTGTAAGAGCCCACAGCAGATATATATGTGATCATCTTCCCCTTTTTATCCAAGCTAGATCTCATCCCAGTGCCTCATACAGAAGAACATGGCATGAAAGATTGGTTTAAGATATGAATCACCAAGAGTAATATCTCTTCGCTAATGTTATTTAACATTCAGGACCATCATTTTTATTTTTCATATAAGTGGCCAATCTATTTCTCGAGGCTTCATATTGTCTAGACTTCAGCAATTTCCTGTGGCAATGAGTTCAAAAGTCTAATTACATGCCATGCAAAAAAGTATTTCTTTCAATAAGTTTTGAATTTCCCACCTTCTAATTGAATTGAACGGCCATGCCACAAGAGAATCTTATCTCTCTTCTAGATTATTCATTATTTGATCTTTTCTCTTGGTTTCTCTTATTCATCTCTTTTCTAAGCTTGATCTCTTTTATTCTCATGACTCTTCACAGAGGAGTCTTCTCCAGTGCTTGATATTTTGCTCAGCCTTTTCTAAATCCCCTCTAAGTCAGTCATTCCCTTTTGAAAAGGGAATGACCAGTACCTCATTCAACGCCAAGACAAGACTGCTCTGCTGATTTACATAATGGCTTTTTTGTTTAATAAGAGCTAGTATTTTAAAACCACAAAAATAGTTCACCTGGAATTTTTTTAAGTGCAAAGTCACTAATAGCCTAATAGACAAAAAACCGCAGAGCTGCAACTGTACAAAATTACAGCAGAATGTATCAATTTCATTTCAGAGAGCAGGAGAAGATAATAACAGTCACTGAAAACAAGATGTGCGGCACAGAAGGAGAAGGGGGTGGTGGTGGTGGATTTATTGCTATTGATCTATTTATCTATTTATTTATTTTTACTTTTGTTACCACGATCTAGTTATAATTCACTGATTCTGAGATTGAAAGTTTGGAGGAAGGAGTCTTACTTGGTTGATATAGCAAGTATATATTATTTTAAATATTATTCCCCTAGTGATTTCTTGTCAACCTCAAACAGTTAGTGCTCAAAAATGGATGCTTTAGAATTGCCAGAGTGGGGGAAATGCCTTCAAAAGCACACAGAGCAAAATACGGAATGATTAGTTTCTGCCTCTTGTAATGAAAGAATTAGAGGGCATCACATGACATTTCCAGGCAACGAGTTCAGAGCAGCCAGGACTTCATCACATAGCTCATAGTGTAACTGTGGAACTCCTTTCCGCAGGCTACTGAACATGCCAAAATATTACACAGCTTCAAATTTAGAGAGGAAAAAAAAAAAAATCTATAAAGGATTATTAAACACAAAGATGCCTTCTCTGGCTCAGGAAATTCCCAAACCACAAGTCACTGGGTCTGGGAATATGTACCAGAAAAGCACTGCATGCTTTTTCTGCCCTTAAGCTCTTCCTTATATATATACATGCTGCTAACTTCTGCCAAAAGCAGGATAAAGGTGTACGCAGTCACTGGCCTCACTCAGTATGGCTCTTCCTATCATTTATGTGTTACTGCAGAGAGGATTTGAGTCCTGGGGGAGGTTTCTCTTTTCTCCTCATTGTTTTCCACTACTACTGTCATTGATACTGTCACTTTTACTATTAATCACACCATTATTATGAATCATAACAGTCTTTGACATATTGTCTTTCATTTCTATTAATAATTTTGCTATATCTTATTTCAAATAACATCATATGTCAGACGAAGACTGTACAGAACTGTTGTGTTCACCGCAGAATATTCACATAACAATCTCTGAGAAAGCATATAATCGGTATAGACCAAGCACACAAGCAGTAAATGCAAAAGTGGAGATGCACAGAAAAGTGGTGCAACTCACCTGAGACATTCTATCAGGCTGTTTCAGTCCCAACTAATTGACAGCACTGCCAGAGGCCAACACTTTTTGTAGCACGGCCCTGGCTTGCCCCACATTCACCTCTGGCATCCTCCTTTCTTGGACGTTGCCTCAGTGCTGGGACAAAGA
This sequence comes from Anarhynchus alexandrinus, assembly GCA_008711295.1. NCBI lineage: Eukaryota > Metazoa > Chordata > Aves > Charadriiformes > Charadriidae > Anarhynchus > Anarhynchus alexandrinus. The sequence continues at coordinate 1,232,322 of VUYV01000011.1, read as the reverse complement.
GTGTGTGTGAGTACTGCCCTTCCAGCCCCTGATTTCCAGGAGGGAAAAGGATGGAGCCAGACGGGTAAAGGAAAGAGAATGAATTGAAGCTACTGATGTGAGCACAAAGGCCAGATGAGGTTCTTCAAGTGCAGAAAGCAGGGAAACATCACTTCTCCCTTTGGTGCAGAAAGAGGGAAAACTCCAAACCCAGCCATTTCCATGAAACCGAGGTCTCCATAACAACTGCACGTTTAATTTCCATGTCCCCTTCTCTCAGACCACACCACCAAGCTCCTCTTCAGTTGTCAGAACAGCAGCTTGCGTGAGCTATTTGTCATGGTCTCATCCTCATCCAAAGTTTTTTATTTTTATTTGTGGTTTTCTTTTTAAAACAGACTGTGACAAGCAGCACGAAGACTTGTCAGAGGTGTGAGGGGAAGAATTATTTTCTCCTGTAGCTCTGACAGAATGAGAATAAGGCTGTGCCACATTATCCATAAAACATCTCTAAGTTGACCAAGATTGCTCCCCATAGCTCGACAAGTTAGGCTAGGACCCTTCACACAAGATTAAAAAAATATGTATTTCTGAAAATCCTGCAATTTGAAATTACACACCAATAAACTGTCATACATCCCTCTCAAGGGGGCTGGTCCGAAGTCCATGGACAGTAAACAGAGAAGTTTTCCCTTGTCTTCAGTAGATCTCTTATCAGTCCCAACTGCTTTGTAAACATCAAAGCAGCTTCCAGAGCAACTCCAGTCAAACCGGGTTTTGTGAAAACAAGTTTCAGAAAGGAAAAACACAAGGGGAATCTAAGGGAAGAAACATTCCCAATGGCCCCCAATGTGTCAGAACTTTAACCACAGGCTTTTCTGTCAGAGTGAAGGAAACCCCCTCCAAACAGGTAAACCTGAGGACCTCGATTTTGCAATGCCCACTTCAGGACATCTTCAAAAGCCCTGGCTTTTGGAAACCTTTAAAATCTTAACCTCTCAAAAAGGGTGCTAGAAACCAAAGCATCAAAGCTGCAGCACTCAAATCAGAGGACTGATCCCACGAAACACCCTGTATGGTGGGTTTTTTGCTTTTTAGTTTTGGGAGATTTTTTGTTTGGGTTTTGTTGATTTGTTTTTAAACCAGAATAACTTGTGAAAGAGGGGGAGGAAGGGAGTTGTGATCCCTACACTATGCTTTGGTGCAGGTCTGTCACCATCTCCGCACGACGAGATGTCTGTCTCCACTAAACCCACGAAGAATTAAACAAAGCCTCAGCTAAGAGCATCAGGCCATCTCGCATCCCAGAGCGGGGCTTGGTTTGAGTGTTATGAGTCACCCCACAGTGCTCACACTTGCGGAGTGAGCATCACACCCTGCCATGCCAATCAATCTTGTCATCAACGTTAAAGAGTTCAGGTCTGAGCATCAAGTCAGAGTTTCAATCAGGATTTATTGCCGTTTCATTTTGCTTCAGAGGCTGACAAGTGGGCTTGAGCACATTTCAATATGCTGATTCTTCTTTATAAAAGCAATTACAAGCAGAGAAGCACAGAACAACCTCAACTGCTGAAAAAGCCCAATGGGACTTCTGATTTAGTAAGTGCTTAGCACCATTAATGAGAACTACCAAGCACCCTGCAGGATTTGATCTTACAGTACTCTAACAGAGCCCAGAGTTAACAAGGAAAGACATTTTCTTTTTAATTGCTATTTTTACCTGCAATCACGTCATTATGACTCTCAAGATCAAATTCTGTGAATTTAGTTCCCATTGATAAAAAAAAAAGATATTAACTTCTTTTAGCATTAGAGAAGTACTAGCCATCTTCATATCAGCCCAGTTGAAGGCTACTCCAGTCAGGATCAGCATGATTTTTATTCTGTTGCCCTTGGTTGCTGGACCATTTACTCCAGTATATTATCTTTGGTAATGCTGAATACAATTACAGAAATCCAGAAATGAGATGTACTGTTTTAATTTGCTTCTTTGCTGGTATCGTGTATGTTAAGCTCAGCAGTGCTTTTGGAGGCCAGGGAATGGGCAGACAGTGCTATTCTACTGAAGCCCCTTTAGGATTAATGAAAGGAGGCTGTTTTCTACTGTGGGACAACCCCTTGAAAGACACCAATGAGCAAAGCTGTAGTAATTCATTTTTGCACCTACGTGTTTCCCCCAGGCCCAGCTCACTGTCTGCTATTTCAGCTGTGCTTTTCCCAGCCTCCTTATGGCTCTTCTGAGCTGCCACCCACCCACTGTGGACCCATAGGTCACCAGTCTCATGCTTCTAACACATTCTTCTTCCTACACTTTCAGTGGTGTTTATAAAATAAGCAGCAGTGCCCTATTGCAGTAAGGCTTGTATGACCTCTAATTATTTTGGCCATGGTACTAAAGCAAGGTCCCCCAGAGCAAAAAGGATGAGGTGCTATACTTAGGCACACACAGATCTCTCACTGTGCCTGTACTTAGTCACACTGCCTGTGGGTCTAGCGTAGGAGGAGCTGTGTATAAGAACTGTGTCACACATTTACTGCTAGATCCCATCAGCACCTAATCTCTTCTCAGGACCTTGGCCACTTGCTTGTAGGTGTAGGTCACCATGGGTTGCCCCCACTCAGCACCAGGGTGACATTCAGGGTATAAATGTAGGAGAGGAAACATTTTCTAATTTATTTTCAAAAGCAAAAAATTCTCCACTTCTTCCAGCACTCAACTAAGCCTCCTCCACATTAGATATTCCATGGCATCCCTTTTATAATGGTTGACAAGTTGACTCAAAGCATATAAATCCCTAGGGGAACATTTTTTTTAAGGGAAAAGAAAAGAGGAACCCATCTTAGCAGTACTCCAGCATGCATATCAATAAGAGAACTTCAGCAATCACTTCCTGGGGGTAATTACATTTATCTGCACCTGTGACTAAGTGACCTGTCAAAGTGTCAAAGAATCTAGTTAGGGAGCAAAATTCCTTGCTCATAACAACAGCCTATGTCAACACCTGCACTTCTCCTATTTTCATTTTAGCTGTAGAGAAATTGTCTAGGCTTGCAGTTAAGCAATGTGTATGGTGTATAGTTGCAAAGGTGTCTATCTTAAGCACGTAAGATCAAGTCCTAGGCATGGTGATATTAAATCTGAGCTAAACGTCCTTGGAGGATTTGAGCAAAGCCAGGCTAATAAAGAATCTTCAAAAAGGGTTGAATTTCACCTGGCGTGGGAAGAAGGCAGTGTACTGGAATGCTGGAGCAAGGTGAAAAGAAAAATCCTTTCACATTAGTGCAAAGGTATAATTATCATGCTGGAAGCAAGGATTTTTCTGCACAGGCCAATTCATGATGGTCAAGGGCCATAAATTGCAAATTAGGCTAATTTCACAAGTTAACCTCAATAAATTAAGAATCACTTCTTCCACCTCCATGACACCACTTAACATCTCCCTGAGCAAATGCCACTGATCTGTGACAACCACTGGTGAATCCCAAATGGGAATTTCCCCTTTATCAGACCTGAACTCGAGTACTGAATGGACAACAGAGGAAAAAGGACCGGAGTAACAGACAGCAGCTCGACACTGCTCTGTCATTATACACATTATAAGTGTAAGAAATGGTTAGAGGCTTGATCTAAGAGATCTGATCCAGTGTCCTTCAAAGCTTAGTCCTGATCCAAAGTACAAGGCTTAGAGGAAATTTTACTCTTAGGAAGCACCACTCTCGGGTGCTCAGAGCATGGTTATCTTGAGATACAAGCTACTAGCTTCCTTCTAGTTTCCTTGATCTCCATGAGAAGGCACTGGGATCCAAAAAATTAATTGAAGACATCGATTTTTGAGATCAGGCCCATTGAGGCACTGTGAGTGTAGTCTGTACAACCTCTATGTCCTCCCATGCCATCCCCTGGGCTCCTAAACAGATCAAGAACTAGCATTGCCTGTGGGGCACCTCCCAGGTTCAGAAAACAAGCTGGCTGTTATCTTATTTCATTTCTCAATATCACATATAGCATGAATGTGCCTGGAAAGCTGTCAGTGTGACCCACAGTTGGGAAAGTACGAACATCCCTCTCAGAGAGCAAATGGACTCGGAAGAAACCGACATAGCCTCATAAATAATTTTAGCCTGGGCTCAGAGCATCCTATATAAAAGGATAATTTTCAGTCTACATCATTCTCCAGCAAGACTGCAGATATATACCTCACACCCTATTCTTGGCAGAGAAGAAATTTTGCTCAAGACCCATAACAAATGACCAGTCAGAAATGGCAAGCCAAGGGGAAAAAAATTACTGACCGATGTGCAGAAAAGAGCATCTTCATAAAATACAGCTAGGTTGGGCTGATTCTGAACACATGGTGTCATATAAGGGGACATAAAATTGCTTTCTGCATAAGTAGAGAGACTAAGGATTGTTGCAGCACTTAAAAAGTTCCCCACTACTCTCTGATGCGATGTGAGCAGGGAACAAACTTCTGCTCAAGTGGAATCAACCTGATAGTAAAAGGATGTACCTCATGTCAGTGGCTGCTGCTCTCACAGCACCAGTTACAAATTAAGTTGAGGTGAAAGGACAACAATGTCCTGCCTCAAAGCTGGCTGAACTTACATTTCTAAAAAATATTTGCTTTGCTGAAACCTGGAGATGAGTTGAAGTTATCAAGCTGAAACCATTTTTTGGTCAAAATATCAGGTTCGGCACAACTGAAGCACGTTGCAAGTGTATGATGATTTCGTTAATACCTTAAGTACATTCTGAATTGTTCTGAGTGGTCATTTTTGTGGGTGACCTTCTTTTAGATACCACTTTTTTCTCTTGTTTAGAATGACATTTTTCTAAATATCCTTTCTTTTTTTTTTTTTTCTAAGTGCAGAACAGATAACTGGAATATTTCAGTTCTGTTAGAACTGAATTTTGTTTGGTTATAAGTGACATTTATATTAACCTTTTTACCACATCCACTGAAATTTCGCTTTAATTGAAAAAAGTGATCTTTTCCTAATTTTGAGTTTGGCACAGAATAGAAAGGGTTTTCTGTCCAGATCTTTTTATAAGAGGAACTTTACCATAAACTCATTGACACTTTCTTTCTTGTAGGAGATTCTGTGAAGGTATTTCCTCTTAACCAAAAAGAAATTGCAGCTTCATCATGGTTCCTCCATGACTAGTACTTCATGGGTTAGTATGACAGCTGTTGTTTTTAAGCTCTGCTTTGCTCTGCCACTGCTGTGACCCGCTCAGAGATCCCATGACCCAGACAGATTGCTCTGTAGAAATTAGCGCTACAGTCATTTAGTTCTCCAGTTCACAATTCTTATAAGTAGAGGACCACCTGAATTAACAGCAGCTCTGCTCTGAAAGGTTCTAAATATGCCACACATTTGAAGGCTAGAGCCATACTTAATTTGAAAATCTAAAGAAGTAAAAAGAAAATAAATATTTTTTTAGAACATTCAAGTGGTATCTCATTTATAATTATTTAATCAAGTCAACATCACCTTCAGTTATCCCTATGCCATTCAATAGGCACTGCAGACTGGATGCTATAATCTGCTTAATGAACTCCATGTGGTTTCTTCAAGAGATCTCTGATCACTAAAATAATGAAGGCTGATGTAACTGGGTGAGCAGTGCCAGACTGAGAATCTGCTTGTCCTGGGATAGACAAGGTGAGCAGAGCACCCCTTTTAATTAATTACTGGTAAGACTCTGAAAAACATTACATAAAAATAATAATTAAAAAAATAATCAACTGAAGCCTCCACCGTGAGAAGTAGCAGCTGAAGGTCAGGGTCCAGCACATGGAAAAGTCAGATCACTAAGAGTGATCAGTCAGATCACTCTTAGTGAGGGGGCAGTAGACCATATGCCCTCTTTTGCTCATAAATCTAAACCCAAAGAAGTGCCATGATTTGGGATACTATCATCATGATTACTGTAACATTTTTCGGGCATCACTATTATGTAACATTCTAATGGATTTGCCCAAAGTTGGATGGGGGTAGAATGGATATAGCAAATAAAGACCAAGAAACATTAACAAATTCTGCTAAGATAACTGAGCTGTTGATTACAAATGGGAAATTATTAATCACCTAAAAATCATCTCGTTTGAGTGTGTTAATATTCATGTGGCTGATGTGGTTCTGATGGACCTGAATGCCAAAGCTTGGTCATGTTATGCTGCTGTCAGGTACTGAATTTCTGCCATCGTAACAGCAATAAATCATTACGTTGTAGGAGGGAGAGGACTGATCTGGAGAGTTTTTTTTATGATGAGGGTGGTGAAACACTGGAACAGATTGCCCAGAGAGGTGGTAGATGCCCCATCCCTGGAAACATTCAAGGTCAGGTTGGATAGGGCTCCGAGCAATCTGATCTATTTGAAGATGTCCCTGCTTATTGCAGGGGGGTTGGACTAGATAACTTTTAATGGTCCCTTCCAACCCAAACTATTCTATGATTCTAATTATGCGGGCTTGGCACAAATTTCGTGGTATGTGTTGTTATGAAGGATATGGGACTTGAAAGTTAAGGTATTTTTTCTACTTTGATTTGAGCTGTTTGTGTTACCAACATTCACAAGAGCAGGCGACATGAGAATGCACAGTCCAGAAGATGACTCTGCAGTTTTACATGACTAGTATTTTGTATTATTCAAAGTTAGGATTCTGAGTCTGGATTTATATGAGGTCAAGAGGCTTCTGGTTCTTGAAAAGGATAGACAGACTGATTTTTAGCCATCAGAATCACAGAATGGTAGAGGTTGGAAGGAACCTTCAGAGATCATATAGTCCAAACCCCTTGCCAAAGCAGGTTCACCTAGAGCAGGTTGCACAGGATCACATCCAGGCAGGTATTGAATATCTCCAAAGAAAACTCCACAACCTCTCTGTTCCAGTGCTCTGTCACCCTCAAAGTAAAGAGTTTTTTTCCTCATGTTGAGATGGAATTTCCTACAAGGGAAACTACACAAGGGTTTTGTGCAAGGCAGGAAGGAGCCAGAGAGGGAATAGACAGTTTCTTGGGAAATCAAAGGTAGTTATTAATTGCTTTCACTGAAGGGACTTTGCTCTGTAGTTCTATTATTCTACTCATCCACTAGAGTTATGATTTCTTCCCCACATGTGACCTATCAGCCTCTTACCAAACCAGCTGCTCTCAGTTTTCTACATAAATACCATAAATAAGCACATTTTACCACTCATTATCCAGCACATCAAGTTAAGGACAGACTATTACCTATTTATGACTGAGTTTTCGAGACTGCAAGAGAAACTCCAAGTACCAATAAACAGATCCATGTCTTCCATTTTCCAGGTGCTCTTCAAGATAAAATCATTTACGATCTGGTTCTACTCAATAACGTGCAAACTTCGATTGGTGATTACCATGCTCAAGCAAACTATGCATGAACAGTTCTGCAGTCACTCCAAACAGAGCATCATTCTCTCATTTGAATTCATGCATGTTTATGTCAAAATACATAAAACTATAACTCCGTGCAAACACTAGTATAAGTATACAGATACAGTCAGGATCACTCATTCACAAGACAACAATATTTACATGTGATTATATACTATTACACAAGAGACCACATACTCATCTACAGGTACCTGGTTGAACATACTCCAGTGCAAACACATTCACATACAAGTCATAGTCAACACTGCACTGAGAACAACAAAAAGCTCCGCTCTGCTCCGTGTACGAAGCCAGAAACAGTCACATCATGGCATTTGTACTGTCCAACTGAACCACATTTGAATTTCATTCTGTTTCAGTTCCAGCTTGAACCTCTGCGCACAGTAAATCTTTTTCAACCCTGTGAGACATGAGCAATGAAGACAACAATGTCAATGATATAAAATTAATAGTGCAAAATGGCAATAAAATGGGAAAACCCGAGCACTGCCCATAAAAGCATATTAGCCTGACCCATATTTACTCTTCTTTTCTGGAAAAATTAGTTGGTTTCTCAAATCTTATGGGAAACACTAACAGTAATGAAGCAGAAAAATGATGAATGTTAAAAAATTAGGGTGATCCATAAATGGTTATAAACTTGCCCCTCTTTGTTGCCCATGCACTTTTGATGAGCTTGCAAAGTTTTAAACCTTTTAAATTTAAGACAGAACAGTTTTATTTCTTTCAAGCTACAGTGGAAATAATTTCCTTATCTATCATTTAGAATGGTTTAATACTTTCATTAATCCACACATCATAAAGCAGAAAGTGATTTTTATACCTATTCCAATCACTCATTGTGCCTCCCTGCAAATGGAAAATGGCTGATTTTTGCTGATTCTGAAGTTAAACTTAAGGCCAGTATCTTCACAAGCCAGGCTAGTTGTGAAGGGAAAGATTTAAAGGCAGACAGAACTGGTGCCATCTCTGCTCCGTCTTTAATGGACAAATCGCTGGCCTTTGCTATCTAATGGGACTGCTCATTCACTTGCTAGGAAGCATTGCCCTGTCACATTTGATGGAAGCCACATAAGACACTGGTCAGAGAAACAGCGATCTTGTTAGCCACATGAACCAGGCACCTTCTTACCAATGCCTGTGTCCTTGTCTGTAGATGCTGTGTCCTCACCCAAACATCACAAATCATTTACAAAACACATTGACAGAACTGGGGGGTGGCTGGGGACAGATGATCAAGATCGAGCTACCTGACAAGGTGGTTGGTATGGGCTTCAAGCAATACAGACCCAGTTGTAATCAGTGGTATAGGTAGTAATCATGTTGCCTACTAGGACATTCTTTTATTAGTATTAGGGTTTTATTTTCCATCCAGCCATTCCATGAATTTCCACCGAAATGATGGATTTTTGACAAAGTCTTTTCTTGTCCTTAAAAATAAAGTCGTATTTTTGCCAGGTATCTACTGAGCCATCAATCTGATGGTTTCAAAAAGCTGTTGAGTTGCTCAACTTCTACTTTCTCTAGCTTTTTCTATTTGTCAGACAGCAATTTTCCTATACTGTGGGCTTTGACAGCCCCAGAACTGATCGATGATTTAATAGACAGAACCTTGTTATTAATGTCTCACGATGGTATCAGTTTAAACCTAGATCTATAGAGCATCAGGGTTTAAGCACTTACCACAGCACAAGTTATCAAGCAAGCCCAGTAATGTCAACAGGATCTTGGCCAGCTCTCTTAATGCACCCAGAGCTGGCTCAACACTTCCCAGAAACATATGAAAATTCAATTTACCACCCTATGGATGAGTCGTACCCACCATGAGAAGGGCAGAGCTGCCATGAAGAGTGCAAAGAAGAAACTCAGACTTGGACTTTCAAGCACCTGTTGACACCATAGAGATAAAAGATACTACAAAACCTGCAGGGAATGGCCCTCTCCCCAACAGCAGATCTTACCCCACACATTAGCTTCTCCCTCAGGGGCAGTCAGACTCCCTTTTGCCGTACTCTGCAGGTGAATCTCAAGATCACTGCCATTTTGTTTCTCCCAGCAGGCTGCGGGTCTTGGCCTAAATTAAGACCTGACCTTGGCTGCCCTTGTTATGATTGGTATCAGGTTGGAATTAGGCCCATAATCATGGAATATTTTGCCTAAAATAAGGCATTACAGAGTCAATAATATTACTTTCAGCATATAGGTGTGGGGGGGCAGAAAAGCAGCACAGGCAGCTGACTGCAGTCTTCACCCTGTAGTCTGGCTGTATTGTGTTTTGGCCATGTCAGAGGAGATGAGAGATGGCTGATGAGAGAGTGGGATGAGGGACAAGGCTATTTCCCTCCACCCCTCAAAAAACCCAAGCCATAACTCCACACACACAGAGAATCAGAAGACTAGACTTTCTGCAACACTTTTCTGAACTTAGGTGTCAAGAGCTGACCTTCCTACTCAGCCTGAAAGTTTCCTGCATTTCTGCACAGAGGTGCTCTGCCTTGGGCAGTTAGGCACCTATTGCCCTTCAAAGGGCAAGAAGTTTTCCATTTCACATAAATAAAATGAATGCTATTCAGACGCATTTAGTCGTTTAGGTGGGTGTCATTGTCCCATCTCCCCACCTCCACACACACACCATTTTTTGCTACCATTTCCAAAGAATTAAGTAGTAGAGACTGTTCCCAAGCACATTGAGAAAGAGATCCAAAGCTAAACAAGAGCCTAATTGGGAGTACATCAAAGCTGACTGTGTTAAATGCTCATTAATCATTCATGTTCAATGACAAGCATCCTTTGAAACCACCAACCCTCTCAGAGAACCCTGTGATGGTGTCCAGCCTGCTGACTTTTTTATGCATCAGATTTAGAAGCTCACTAACTTGCCCCCCCCCCCCATGAAATTAGTGTCTGTGAGTATCTCTGATGCAAAACAGGGTTTCCAGCTGAGTGGAGAACCAGCTTCACTCTGCCTGTCTTTCAGAGTTTCAATGGAATTGCAGGCAAAGGTAGAAGGGGGTCACATCCTTTTAGTGTGCCATTAAAAAGCCTTTCAGTGTCTTCCACATTTCTCTTCCAAATTAGTTCAAAGCATTTGCCGGTGGCAACCAATGTTATCCCATTTCCAAAAGGTCTAATCAGTATGTCAGCTGGATTGTTAGTGGGGCAAATCCACCACCATAGGTCAGAAATACAATAGTTTTTGCCAAACATTCTTCCCCTTCTGATAAATTTCTCATTTGTTATTCCAGTACACTGCAACACTTTTTTTTTTTTTAAATGTTGAACTAGCAAAGGTCTTATTTGTTTTTCCTGAATAAGAGAAGTGTGGGGGGTTTTTTTAATACTCATCCGTGGTATGATAATGTGGAGTAGAGCACAGAGATGAAAAATTGTTTCTTTCCTTAGAAGTACTGGAGGGAATAACTATCATTACAAAATGTTGGTGAAAAATTAGCTTTTCTACCTCCCACACTAATATTTAGGAAACCTTGGTGAAAGTCATAAACAGGAGAGGTAAATTTTACCAATTTAGCTTTTGCTGAAATGCTGCAGGCAACAGAAACGGAATGCCACATCCGTTCTGGGAGGCACACTGCCAGTTTAACACTTGTGTATCGTTTGCTTTTCTAATGGTCCATCCACTCCGTGTCACAGGCCTCTCCCAGGTGTCCCACCTTCACATCCAGTCCGCATTCACTCCAAATGACCCTGCAAACCAATAATAGGTGCTTAACCCTCAGAGGTCTCAATGTGGGGCAATCTCCTTGGCTTCTCATGAATTCAGAGTAGGACCCGCCGGGTACTGGTGTACCCTGCACACTCCCTGCTTTATATTGGTTCACAAAAAAACCCACAAATGAAGCAATTCATAATGTGTTTGAAGGTATGTCCAGATCACAAAACACCATTCAGTGAACTGAAACCTGAGATAGCTGAGAAGTGAGGACCAATACTGGGATCAGGCTAATTGTGTTAATAACAAGCTGTTTCTACATTATATGGTCTTGCTGAATGTGGCAACGATCTTTCCAGTACTGGATGCAAAAGATGCATCTCTTCCTAGCAACATCTCATGTCGTGTAAACTTAATCTGCAGCTATCTTGAACTGCTGACTAGCAAGTGAGACAATCAGAGCATTTAGAAATATGTGTTACCTGAATATTCACCAGAAGTCTTTAATATTGATATACTTGCAGGTTAACCAGTCTATTTCAAAGTAACCTTTTTATGTTTAAGATTTTTTCTAATTCTGCACTGAAGTGAAGGTAAAAACCTTTCAAAGATCTTTGTCAAAACATTTCTCTTCAGATTACAATTGCATCTGGTTTATTGTTGCTCTCTTACTGCTCCCACACTTCCCCCAACATGCCGACCCCCATGTAGATTCTAAGGAATTTTTCACCCTTCACAAATACAGTATTTTTCCCATCAAATGACGCTTTGTGCAGAATGTTTCACCCACCCTAAGAAATACAAAAAATTATTTGTTAGAAAGAAGGCTTAGTAATTCAAACTCTTATCTGGAAAATTTATCCTAGTTCTCAGGGCCAAAATTTGGTCTGCATGAGTAAAAGGTCACTTTCCAGACACAAACACATACACCAATATATTTATAAATAAATAAATAAAAATATCCATATAAGCACATACACATGGACACATACATGTTTAGTACCACAGAGGAATACTTTGTCACTGGCTTTTGCGTGTGATTAATTTTTGGCATCGATACTGGTTTTTATAGATCAAGGATTTGACAGATAGATCATGGCACTAATTATCACACTCCAAAATGTGTCCAAGCTTGGCAGCTTGCTTCTTTACCAGCCGCCAAACCAGAGGCCTCATCGTCCAGAGAGATGCTTCAGACTAGTTCTCAAGTCTGGCTTGACACATAGTTAACGTGCTCTTGGACAGTGGCTCATATAATCCCTCCTGCCAGGCTGGACAAGAAGTAAAGCAGGCTCATTTTCCAAAAGGATGGCTGAGGAATTTCTTTGCTGACTGCCACAAAGGCGTACTCCTGAGAAATAGAAACCTCCAGGTACTGTTCTCTGCTCTTTGAGCCACCAAAGCAATGCAGAAGATAGAAAAAACATTCCAGAAATGGACTTTAACAATTAATTTTAGGTGTCTAAAGAAAGCTCTGCCAAGACAAATTTACCCCATGGATAAATATCTGTTTCCTAAGCACAGTAGAGCGCCCAGAGCTGAAGACTTTCAGTCTTACCCCAAAAATCTATGAAGATAAATGCAAAGCCCCCCACTGGTGCCAGAGAGCTTCAGCTCACATATTGCTTTTATCTCCAGCAGCGTAACCTGATAGGACAACTTTCTCCTACCTGCCCTTGCTTTCTTTTGGTGTACATTTCCTTTCAGTACATGTATAACAAAAAAAAATCCGTGGGTAGCTAAGCAGTTACTTTCAATCACTGAAGTTAGATGAGACAAATCCCACCCAGAGAGACAAAACGATTTGTCAAGGAGGAAGAGCTGAGGCTCAGCAGGCACCTGAATCTGACTCTCCCCACTCCCAGTGCCTCACCTACTTCCCTGCGTCACCCACCATTTGGTTTATCACCTCAAGCCACAAGGACACACACCGTCAGTGCCGAACACTCTCTGGTTCGGTTCCTTGCAGCAGGAGTCATTACCCAGGTTCACCCACACTCCCCTTATTCCCACATTCCCCTCCCTCTGCTCCGGCAGCTGCGGCCATCTCAGCACAGGAGTGAGGCATCACAACTGCGCTTCACTTAGTAATTGTGATAGGTTTTCCCTCAATCTTGCATTTGAAACCAATGATGATTCAAATCTATTTCAAATGTAAAACTGAATCAATAGCAAATCTCATTTGGCTCAAGCACTCGGGAACGTGTAACTATTTAATGCATATCTAGACATAGTTTATGGCATCAACCTATGTCCTTCCAGTATGATAAAGTTGCAATCCGGCAGTGGTGTTGAGATTAGAAATTGGCAAAAGAGAAGCAGAGATTGATTTAAAAGAGCTTTTTCATTGAACCATAACCTCACCACATGGCATTTGCTAACGAGCAAACTTCTATTTTGTCTTTTTAAGTAACTTTTGCTCATGCATCTCTTCTGCTCCAATGTATCTTCTTTTAAATGACAGGGCTGTACAAGCAATATTGCAGTTCCTGAAAGACTGCACAAAATATATCATTCTGGACTGGAAATTAGCCACAGTTCTATTAATGGTCTGTCTGCAGGCACGCAAAGTATTTAGTAGCAATAATAAGGATGGCACACTGGAAGGATAGTTTGAGCACCACAGGACAGCTAAGAAAACGTTCCTGAGCATTTTAAAGTAGCTGGTGATTGTATGGATGAGATTTTCACATACTGAACTAGAAAAAGTACATAAAGAGACACTGATTTTCGGAAGGTAAACAGAGTATATTTGTTTTAAGGTTGTTCAGATTTTTCAATAAAGGAAACCAAACAACCATGGCTGCCTTGGAAATCTTCGTGAAGAGCTTTATCTCCAAGAATTTTTAGTGGCAGCTTCTAAAATGTTAATAATATAATATATATCAGTACAGTCTAGTAGGCAAGAATAAGAACTCAACTTTGTTTGACACAACCAATGGAGAAGCAAAAAGAAGATTCCCAAATGGTCTGGTTATGGGAGGAGAAAGAGCCTTATAACCTATAAGTCTGCAGGAAGACATACATCTTGTATCAAGAAAGAATTGAAAAGGAAATCACTCAGGCACGGAAAAAAAAACCCAAATATGTAATCACTTTCAAAAGAACAAGGAAAAGGTATCTTGAGTAAAGCCAGATCAGTATCTGATATGTTGAATTTTACAGTGTGAATGAATTACTTGCTGATATAACAATTACACACTTCTAGTTAAAAAAAACCCCAGCAATTACGAGTCAGCTGTAATTAAATCCCCACAACAGATTTGGTGCAAAGAGAGGAAAAATGAATCAAAAGATAAAAGAAGTTGCATAATTCAAGACTGAAAAAATCTACAGTAGAAAAATTAATCAGAAAAAGGACAAAATGATAGTTTTCGTAAATCACTACACTACGACCTTTCAGAGAACTGCAAGATAAAAGAGACAGAATGTGATGCCATTGTCACTTAGGCAAAGTGATTTCTCACATCGTTTCAAACAGCTACATGGTTTCTTTATGGCAGTTAAACAAAAGAACACTCAGAAGTCATGTACATCTGAAAGCCTGACATCTCCTTGAGCCAGAATTGGCCTAGACCTTTCAAAGGCACAAAAATTGTATACACCAGTTTGGAAGAGGGATGAAGCGCATGGCATATATATATACCTGAGACTAAGGACCTTTTAACAGATTTTTTTTTTTTGGATTTACAGACTATTTCTGTAAATCCAATCATTGCTTTGCTGGAACTATCCTAGTTTTCTTCATTCTTGCATTCCAAAATACTGAAGAAGCAGAGATGACTTACTATGCTTCATGCCTTACGAGCCTGTTTGTCTCTATGCCATTTCTGGTATACGATAGTTCAAAGGCAATCCACCATGGCTGTTAAATACACCATTACCAGTTCTACATTTTTGGGAGAGTGGAATCACAAAACCAGAAGGAGTAGATGCTGCTCAAAGGCAGCTTCATTGAATATTGGAAACAAATAGGACACAGCTACCTACACCCTGTCACGTTTACATACACTAAGAAACTACTGAGCATATATGTACACACAAACATAACCCTACTAAAAGTCCAAGTATAGGGTAATGATTCCCCTAATACCTCCGCAAGTTCCTGAATGTTGGGGTTTAACCCTGATGGGCAGCTAAGCCTCACACAGCCACTTGGTCCCCTGACCCCTCTGGTGGGATGGGGGAGAGAACCTGAAGGATAAAAGTGAGAAAACTTCCATGTGGAGACAAAGACGGTTTAATAGGTAAAGTAAAAGCGGCATTCACAAGCAAAGCAAAATAAGGAATTCATTCCCTACTTCCCACCAGCATGCAGGTGTTCAGCCATCCCCAGTAAAGCAGGGCTCCATCACACATAATGGTTACTTGGGAAGACAAACACCATCACTCCAAATGTCTGTCCCTTCCTCCTCCTTCTCCCAGCTTGTATTGCTGAACATAATGCCATTTGGTATGTTGAGGTATGCCTTTGGTCAGTTGGGGTCAGCTGTCCCAGCAGGGTCCCCTCCCAACTTCTTGTGCACCCCCAGCCTACTCGCTGGCAGGGAAGCGAGGGAAACAGAAAAGACCTTGACTCTCTGTAAGCACTGTTCAGCAATAGCTAATACACCCTTATGTTATCAACATTGTTTTGGTCACAAAACCAAAATGTAGCCCCTTACAAGCTACTTTGAAGAAATTTGACTCTATCCCAGCCCAAACCAGTCCACTGAATAACTGCACTTGCTGAATGAAGTAAACTGCAAGGAAGAGAAAGTTAAAATTTCTTTGCGGTTTACACTGACAAAAACAGCCGAACACACCACACTGGTGACAGCTGCTCACTGTCCACCAGGCAAACACAGGGCAGGCTGTGAAGTTCCACCATTTCACTCCACATGTCACTGCATTTCATGCAGGCTTTGCAGTCACCTCCTCCCAAGGCAAAGGGTAATTTAGTCTCCACATCTGATTCCCAGCCTCGTGGCTGAGCATGTCAACAGAGATTACTATCAGCTGCAAGGTCAGGTTTCGAGATGTGGCTATTAAGAATGAGAGTCATATCCCAGACATCACCCAAGAGCCATCAGAGGGTAAAGACTGCATGTAGTCTCTCTTGAGTTATTCCCAACCCAAGCCAGGTTCAATACTAGTCACCTACAGCTGAAAGGTGCCACTGCTCATTACAAATCTCGAGAGCCAATCTGTCCATCAAGCAGGGAAAATATTGAACAGGAGAGAAGGAGAAAGATTAGCTCTTCATCAGAGTCAGTACCTGAGAAGAAGAGTAGCTGTCAACAGAGCTCCCAGGCAGCCAAACAACTTAATGGAACAACTCTCCATGCCAAAGGAGAAACTGAGCTTTGCAACTGACACAGGATTCGGTTGCCTCAGATGTGAAAAATACTATTAGTGCTTGCATTAAAGTGAATAACAATATAGCTTTTCTTTTACAGAAGAGAATAAATGTTATTAGGTCTCTGTAAGGGAGCAAGGACAGCAATGTGGATAAGAATCTAGTGGGAAATCAGAAAATATCACCTTTTTCTAGAAGTTTTTGGGGGCATGGGGAGAGCAAGGAGGCAGATAGATGAAAAATATTTAAGACCATTTGTCTCTAAATTAAACTAAAACACTCTCTTCAAACATTAATAGTTACACATGTCCATCTCCTGCCTACATTTTATGATATTTCCGCCCTTAAACAAGCAGAAGCAAGTTATGACATCTTTCCACTCTGTTTGCTGTTGAGGTTAGCTTTATATGCTTACGCTGACTCGTGCTGTGTGCACGGGCCTGTCTGTCTTCCTAACGGTATATTGATATGGGGGCCTTTCCCAACCCAGCTAAAGCAGGGGAAGTCAGCAAGATATTGCCTCCCTACCAGTAGCACAGGCAGAGTTGGGATGTGGGTTAATGCCTCCCCTGGGGAAAAGCATGTCCCTTCCAAAGGCATAAGACAACCCACCCAAGCAGCTGATATCCAAAACGGACAAGGTCCCACGGCTCACAGAAATCCATTTCATACCCAACCAGCACCATTTTTCCAGTGAGATCGGCAGGGATTTGATTTGCATCTTTCCCCTCCAATTCTTTGCCTAGCCCTTGGGACAACACAGAGCAGACACCGACACCACCAGCCTCATCGGAGAGGCACAAGGGATCTGCAGGTTGCGCATGTTTGATTCCAGAGAGTTATATGCTCACTTGGTGCCAGACCAATTATTTTCATGTTGCAGGCTATAATTCCTCTTGATTATGAAGAGCTAGACTCCAGCTTCTTTCCAATCAACTGAAAACAAATTGATGATTTTTGATTGTGCCAAGGACATATTTTGACATATGTTGTGCAGAAGTCTTGGGTTGGAAATCAGGAATAAATCTAACTTTTTGCAACATAAATAGCATACTAATTAAAAAGTCATATTTATTCCAATGGTAGAAGATTTTTGTATCACGTCTGTGCTGCTGAGTATACACTTGCTTTGATCTTTTTCGTTTATGCCACAAACATTAACAATATTGTAAAAAAAAATAGATTAATAATTTATCAGAGATGAGCTGAATATTTTTTCCCTCCTTTGTGTATAAGCAGCTTGGCAACAAAGCTGTCTAACTTCGGGATCAATCTTACCCTTATTTTCTATTATGTACTTCCTGTTGTTCCCAAACAAGATTAATTTTGTTTTATGCAAGTCACTGAGAAGTCTCCACTAAAATAAGATTGATTTTGAATTTCTTTTCTCTCTCTCTCCCCTTCTCTCCCTCACTTTATTTTATTTTATCAGTGTTAATAAAACCACAGTGACTTGTAAAATTCAATTTAGAATTATTTTCCACCTGGAGAGACTCAGACACTTTTCCCCCCCTCTTTTCACAATGGAGTTATTTCTCACTCACAACGGTTAGAAAGTAGATCTTTTATGCAACAGTTTTGTAAAACAAATATTCTGGAAGGATGTAAAGAAGGAAAAGCATCATACTTCTGACATAAATAATCTCAACAAAATAGAGAGTAATAGGTATTCTTGAGTGAATCTCCTTCTTTTTCATTCATGAACTTAATTCAGAATGAATAAGGCATCTTGGGTAATTTCTGTACTGTTTGCAGAATTATTTTTTTTTTGGGGGGGGGGGGAGACTGTTGAAGATTTTTCTCTTTTAACATTATTAAGGAGCTCTTTTCAAGGTGGAAAAAAATGTTATTGATGATAGAATGGGAATTTTCTTTACCTGGGACATCACTTGACATGAAATTGAGCAGGGGGAGAATGTTGGGGTTTGGTTTGGTTTGATTTGGTTTTTTAAAATCTAATTTATGACCCATTTATAATCACCATATTTTCTCACTTCACTTATGATTAACTACAAAACTAGGATGGTATCTTTCACTTACTGGTGACCTTCCTAAATTTGGAGTTGCATGGATTTCCATAGCTTTGCATTTCAGTTTCTCTTTCTATTATTTTAGTTTCCAGGTCTTAGTCCCCAAGATTGATGCTGCTCCACTGAACACAGCACTGATTGCAACATGCTTATATGAAAGAAAACTACTCTTCATTTAAATCAGCATCATTTGTAGCCTATACCCAAGCTATGGTAACATAAGAGTACCTCCAAAACATTTACAAGGAGAAGACAGAACTGGTTTGAAATGTTCTGGCAAAAATACTGATATTAATGTATTTCTCCCAACACATTATTATGTCTCTGGCACATAACTACACTGCATCCAAAGGCATTTTTAAGCATCAAGAGGAAGCAGTCTCTGACCTGGAGAGGGCATAGTTGTTTTGTGAGCAATCAAGAGGAGATCTGACCTGGAAGTTAGCGCTGAGCAGAATCGTCCTGACAGAAGAGTTTCCCTGGACAAAACGCCTGCTCAGAGAGAGGGGCTGGCAGGAGCACGTTCCTTCTGTTCAAACTTTCAGTGGAAAGTTATTGAAGCACTTCATTCGGAGGCAGTCAAAATATTTTGCATCAATAAGATGAATTGCTTCTTTTCAAATGCAATATAATAAAGGCAAATGACATTTCCCATCACATCGAAACAAAACACTTGGAGGAATGCTTCCATTTCACAAAAATGAAATGTTTCTACTTTCCTCAGTGCAGAAAGAAACCCAGTCTGTAGCTCTCAGGACGCCCTACTAGATGGACTTTCCTGATTTGTTTGGATGAAATCTAATAGCAATTGATCTGGAAATTTGACGTGGCCAATGTTCTGGTGATCTGGAAAAATGAAGAGGGCCAGGCTTTACTGCAAGAACTGCAGACAGCTCCTGATTCCACCCAATTCAGAAATACTGGCAGAAGGCTTTTTCATCGTTTTATTTACTCTTTAGTCCCTAGAAGAGCAGGGCAATAGAGACAACAAGGGACAGAAGAGAATGACTGCAGTTCTGAACAGGCATGCACAGCTCACATTTGTAGACAGTAGAAAGACAGAGGGGAAGTAAACCTCTCCATAAACTTATATGCAGCCAAAACTGTCTATATAGGGGCTTTGATTCATATCCAGGTATCAGGATTTTTCTCTTCTCTTTGCTGAAAGGACAGGACAGATACTGCAGTCAGCTCGGTTATAGCGAAACGTAACTCCCAGGAAGTTCAGTCTAAGAGGTGTTACTGCTACCGCATTGGAAAAATTGCAAATGTTTAAATTATTCCCCTGTCAACTTCATCAGAATTCAGTGCAAAGCCATCTTAACCGTGTCTAGAGTAGAAACGCATGCTGAGTGTAGATCAGACACCAGTTTCCGTTTATTTTAGCTTTACAGACAAAGTATTCTCTTTGTTAATGGGGAAAATAACCTATTTTTCACTTCAGTCAAGGAAATTGCTTTTTATTTCCAAAAAAGAAGAGGTTCTGGAAAGAGAATCACATAATCAGGTAGGGCTGTCAGCAGCATATGGCTTTGAGCAGGAAAAGGGAGGCTATTTCTGAACTTGTGAGGTGGGAGAATGTCTTTTATCAAGATAAAATACCAAACTTGTTTTGAAAACTTTACAATATTTCATCTGGGTTCAAACAAAAGCTGCTGACGACAGACACAAACAATTTACATCTTCAGAGCTAGGTGTGGGAACTGCAAAGTGAGCAACAGAGCTGTGACTCTGGGTTATTCAACATAATCCATTCCTTTCCAAAGGCTCACACAAGTGTCCTTCCCATTTACCGCATGCTTCAGAAAAGAGCCTTCCTCTGCGTACTTCTCATCCCTTTTCAAACAAACACTGTTCATTTACAGCTCCTCATACAGAAGTGGGGAGGAGAGAGCCGAGCTACTCACTGGGACTGGGTGGTAGTCCCGCGCGATGCTGTTGTGTGCTCCTGTGTTTCTCAAATCCAGTGGTTGGTCTGATATTTTTAGAAGGGATTTAAGGACCTTATTCCAGCTAATAGATGAGGCTTAAGAATTCAGGTGGTTTAGAACAGTGTCCAAAATCCTGTTTACTTGTCCAAGTCAATCCCATGTTCCAAATCCTCAGCTCATATCCAGAGAAAATATTACTGGACACAGGAATAATCTAGCTTAAGAAAATTATCTAGCATTTCCTTCTACTGAACTCCTTGAATGTTTTATACCAGGCATAGCAAGTAAAATGCAAACAGTCACCTGAGCCAGGTCCACTGGTGTGAATCTGGTATCTAAATAATGCAGCAGAAAAGCATACTGGATAGAAAATTATTTGAATATTTCAGAAACACTTGTAAAGCTGTTCAGGAGGTGAAGATTTATAAGCCCACTGACTGCAAGTGAACTTTTCTACAGATAAATGATGAGCTCACCTGCGCCACAGGCTTTCAACATTTGCATTAGGATACAGAAGCAGACGATTAAATTTGCAGCTATAACCACTCCTGGCAATGATCTTACGAAAAATTTCAGCGATCCCATAGAAATGCTTCATTAACTCATAGTCAAATATACTGAAGTGCATTTTTTGGCAACGTAGAGGTCAAAAAACACAAGTGAAGACAGTCTTCACTTGTACACCTCATCCTCCAAACATCTCACTTTTCAAAGGACACTAGTCGTCATGCTCCCCTAGGTTTTGAGCATAGGACGAGACAAAATGCACTATTTTTTCTTCCCCTCAAGCACAAACACATACACATACAACCTATACTCTGTTATTTTATATCTTATTCCAATGCATGAGCCTCTTTGGCTACCCATAGCAGTCAGCCACACAAGGCAGCTGTCTATTTATGCATGCTTAGAGCTGGTGCACCATGGAGAGCACACAGGTTATTAGAACAGGTTGCAAAATCCAGCCCAGAGAACACTGTGATCCTCCCTCACATTAAAAAGGTCATTCCTGTGATAAAAAAATCCCATATACAGACTCAGGAGGTAAAAAGCTCACACCTCATCCTACCCTGTAGACCCCAAATGAACTTGCATGCAACATGGCATTAGTTTAACAGGGAGGAATTCCACAACCTTCTCTCATTTTGGCTACCTTTGGTGTAAGTGCTTCATTGGGCACAAGTTTAAACATTGAACACTTCCCCAGGTTGTTATGCATCTTTGGGAATCATTTTATTCCCTTTCCCTCTGTTTCTCTTGCTCTCTCGTTCTGGTGCTGCAGAGGGTGATGCTGGCTCCCACCAAACAATTTCACCAGACGTTTGCGTGCAGATTGCACCCTGCCATGGACACGCCAGAGGTTTCAAGTTGAAACACATTTTATTTATTCTTTTCCTAAAAGCATTTCAACTAAAAGAGGGGTCAAAACCAGGGCCTTGTAATCAGGCTTTGAGAAAGATTTTTTTGGCTTGCTTTTTTAATGAAAACAGATTTCCACTGCAGTTCTTTCTCTGGGCAGTGCTCAGAAATCAAATCTCTTCAACCTTCCCCTCCAGCTCAGGGGAGCTCAGGACTTACACATTTCTTTCTAATTTTACCAGTGTGACATTCGCACTCTCATTTATAACAATACATCTCCTGCATTTCATTTTTAAGTTACCTGAGGGGTTTTCCTGTGTTTATTATTATCATTATTTATGTTCCTGAAGGGGGAAGGAAGCAACAAAAATCCATGGAGGAAAATGAAATAAAACAAATCTTTTACCTTTCACAGCACTCCTGCATTTGGCAATGATTATCATCAAGCAACAAGGAAAAACAAATATTTCCTTTAAATAGTCGCCACTAGCCAACAGAAAACTTTCAATAAAGAACGTATACTTATTCCAAACCAACCCAGATTATATGGCAGAGCGTTTTGTGTTTTCCCTCTCTCCGTCTTTACTTCAGTTATCATTAACATAAAAACAAGGCCTCTGTTTCTTGGAGAGCTACTAATGCCTCATAGAAACTCCTGAGAAACATACCATTTAAAGGCAATTTTCCTGATATGGCACATAGATATTTTCCCCCTTTCCCTTTTTCTTTTAAAATGTTTTATAAATGGAAAGGTTTTATTGAAAGAGGAGTTCTGTTCTCCAGGAGCTCTCTGAACCCTGCTGTTTATGTTTAACCTAGAGTCATGATAATCCCCTTCATTTTTCTTTAATTTGGCATTTCATCTTTTTATTTTAATAAAATCAGAGTAACACACAGCATGCTCCATAGCAGCATCTGAGTTAATGCAATAAGCAATTATAAAGCCTATAGTGCCTTGAAGCACAACTTTTACATATTCAGCTAGCAGCAGCCCTGGCTCCGCGTGCGATGTTTTGAGTTCAGGCTGAGAAAGCGGCTGGCAGACTTGCACACAACAAAATGCTCCTTCTAATCATGTGCGTCACGGGGCCCGGCTGCTATTAGCATAGCAAAGGTGGCTGCTGGGGTGGGCATCGCAGGGAAAACCAGACCAGCGAGAGCAAAGGGTTCCCAAGAAACCCAATAATCCTCCCCAATAGCAGGATGAGGTCTGCTCAGCCTATGAGGGAGTATTATCAGAATAGAAGATTAAGCCCACTTTAGGTCCGCTTTCCTGCTACCATACTCACACACAAGGTGTTTTCAGACCCTGTTGTCGCCTCACAACACCCAAACATGACCACAACCCAAGAGGTCCCCTCCCAAAATTACCCCCCCTCTCCTCACACAACCCCAACAGTATCCCTTAGTTCCAATCGTGCAATGAGCTCCTTGCGCAGAAACACCTGCTAAGGAGCTGTTGTAGCAACACACACGAGCTTTCTGTGCCAAAACTTAGATAAAACCAATAACAACAGAAATACAAAAAAACCCCAAGTCATACATACTGTTTCTGATGTAGTTTGCATACAGCAGTTTAGTGAGAATGGAGTCACCAGGCTCAACAAGACCAAGCAGCTATTCCTTCTGCTACAGGTACCAGCCAAGAAGAAGAAATGTGCTACTCATTGGGGGCAGCTGAAGGGAGTTAATATAGCCAGAAAGCCTATAAATAAGAGACAAGCAGAGCCAGCTTATTTTCTAGGGTAGGTTGAGCTGAGGGTGAAGGTGCGTTTCAGAGCACCCAGAAAGGCTGGGTGGGAAGCCCGGGGGATTTCTGCTAGTGGCTGTCTAGACTGGGAGACATTCTTGTGAATTTTACAATGAAAGTTTTGCTTGCAGAAACCCCCTTTATTGCTTTATTTGTGCGAGCTTCAAATTTGGAAGTCTTTTTCTTTCTGTAGTGCTTGTTTTTTTTCTACAAAATGTAGGCTAAGATTAGGTTCTCAAATGCTCTGAGCACAAGTTATTCAGACAATACTTTAGTTCTGGGTCGTTGGCAGTCTTTGAAGGGAGACTTATGCCTGTCAGAGCTTGGATTTTGGTTCAGTCACTGGGTCTTTTTAATCACTGCAGTTTCTATGCTATCCAACAGGCACTCTTCCAGTGTAGATGAAAATGCAAATAATACAAAGCAGCTTCTCACTACAGGCTTTAAAGCAGAAGAGAAGAAAACATCTCTCAAATTTCACTGGAACCTCGGTAGCTTGCAGTATGTAAGTATTAAATTGGGCCGAATGTCTGAAGTTAATCATAATGCTTGCTGTAATGCTAGGCAGTTATCCCCTGATGTCCTCATGACCATTGTACTGCAGCTCTCATTTTAATTACATTTCTGACTACGAGTGCTATGCAGTTCTGATCTTAAAGTGCTGAGCTATGCGATGTTAAGGTATCACAGAAAGAAAATCCTTTCTGTTTACACACGTAAAATGGACTTATACAAATTGAAAACTATTTAGCAGTAAAAAAAGCACAAAAAAAAATCCACAAACACTCCCCCACCCCCCTGTGTTCTCTCTACAGACAATAAAAAATGGCAGGTTTTGTGTTTTACATGTGGAGAGGGGGGAAATAAATGTTATGCTGTTTTCGGCATGAAAGACAACGCTGGTGGAAAATGCTGATATTTCACCCCACATTGATGAATAGAAATAACATTGTAACATATATAAACCACCTATAACAATGAACCAAAGGGTGCTTCTGTTTAGTGGTACTTGTATCAAAACACTAAAAGCAATCTAAAGCAATAGAGTTTAGAGCAGAGATCGGTGAGAAATAGCAAGCAGGAATAGAAACTGTGTTTCTGCTATGGTGGCAAAGCTCAGACAAACTCCCTCTCCACCATGGCTCAGGTTTCTCAGCCCAGAGACCTTGGTCACCAGTTACTACTGACCTACCTATTGTGTAATGATTATTTTTATGCTCCGTCTGTGTGAAATGAGTTTGTTAGTTCTCATCCACATCAGCTCAGCTGGCACTTGGGCATCTCAGCACAATTCCCAGTGGCTGAATAGAGAATATCTGACCCTTTCCAAAGACCTAGAGCTTGCTGCCCCATGTTATGAGAAGGGTTTTCTCCTGCATATTCTGTCTTCCCCTGCCGGTGTTCTTAAACAAAAGACTTCCTCTCAGAAGCACAGAAATTCCAAACTAGTAGAAACAAACATATCACAAATAAATGTCTGGTTTGGGCTGGCCACTAAAATGAACAACAGATGCTCTCTTTACTTCTCTCCCCTTCAGAGAAGGCAGCAGGTTCTGGGCATCGTTTAACCAGGGAGATATCATAATCCCTGGTTAGAAAAATTATGTACATGATTAAATTACTTGCAAATAGACTGTGAAGCATATAAAATTAGTTCAGTAGTATTGGAAAACTATTTACAAAAATTGCCTGGAGTCAGGGTCTGGTGAGTGCTGACAAAGAAAATAGTTGCTGCCTCGATAGCCCTGGAGGCCAGAAAAGAGGACAAGATGAAAGAATGCAGATGTATCTGGCTCTGAAATAAATCAGGAGAAGGGGAAGCACGGTGTTACATGAGGTCTTGCTCATGTGACACTTATTTATGTGGAAATCAAACATGCAATGGATATTTTACACATGAAGAGAAAAAAATGTTTAAAATGCCTTTTTGGAAATCCACAGTCCACTTTGGGTAACCTCACATCTAGGAAGAAATAAGATTGAAAGCATCGAAGTGAGGGCAATCAGACTGATTTCAGATCAGGAAAATGCTCCCATTTACTCAGTTTCCAAAACATATAAGAACTCAGAAGGAGAGGGGAACACTCATTCAAATAACGCAGACCAGGCTGTCTTTTTTATTTTTTCCCCCCACCAGTTTCTCAACTCTGAATTTCCTTCCCATCTGAGCTGCCTCTCTCTTGCTCACTCTTTCCCCAGAGCTGTCAGTATCTGAGCATCTCCTCTCCATCATCTTTTCCTCGCTTCCCTCCCTGTCTCAGCACACAGGGAACACGATAAACTGAGAGGAAGCCAGGTTGAAAATTCCTGAAAAGAAGCACAGCTTCCTTCACTTAAAGCACAAATCACTTGTACAAAATTACCCCCGAGGCCATGGATCACAAAAGGACAAGACATACACATTGTATATAGCGAAAACAAGGAAAGATTTGAATGTTTGGGGCTTCCAGGTGCAGGGCAACAATTATTCGTACACTTACTGGTTAAAGTCCTTGCTTAATTTCATCATTTTTCTGTATATTTCTCCATTGCCTCCTGGGTTTTTAAACCTCTTTTGGAAACAGGCAGAACCTCATCATGAGCAGGGGTTAAGAAGGCTCTGCAGGCAAGCCCTGTCTCCCCTTCCCATCCTAAATTATAGCCTCTACTAGGGGACCTCACTTCTCTTCTTGAATGTAAACTCAGCAGGATAAAGATTAGCACAGCATTCGCCATAGGTTTGAAACAAATCTAGACTGCATGAACTAAAAGAAAAAAAAAAATAGTAATACTAATGCAGATAACAGTGACATGGATGAGACGAGAGCTCATTCCTCTGCACAGTTTCTGTCCTGGACAATATCTTGGACAGTGAGTGTCTGCGAGCCACCAACATCGCTTGAAATTATACAGGCTGAGATAAAATAATTCCTTTGTGATGCAAATGCAACTCGAACAGAGATAGTCCAGCTGGTATATTAATACCAGTAGGGGAAATTAATCGGACAAGTTTGTTGAGACAAGAGAGTTGCATCCTGTGTTTGTATCTTGACTGATCAGCGCGGTGCAGCGTGAGCCTATGAATAACATCACACACTGCCTCTTAACATAAGCCTATTAAATGTATAGTTCCCCACAACAAAAGTGCCAAAAAGCACTGAAAGATCCCTTTCTTCTCCTACGTATCAATAAAAAAAATTCATTGGATTAATTCAGTGATCTGTATTGCTGCTGGGGTACAGGAAAGCCTCATCAAACCCATAGCTGTTTGGTATCAGTTTTAGACTTCAAATAATGGCAAACAGCAATATAGACTTTCTTTTCTTAACAGCTTTCTGACCTTCTGACTGCAATTCCCACTCTGAGTGACTGCAGCTCAGGAAAATCGCGTCCTCTGAAGAGCCTGGTCACAGCAGAGAATCTCATCAATTTTAATCCCTGAAAAGTTCACAGGGTTTGAGCCTGATAACAAAACATTGCACAACGTGGCTGAGCAGAGCAGATCTGCTCCCTCCTTATGCTCGTAACAGAGCTCAGCACCTCTCTGCCCTGCGTGGCCTTTGCCTCTGGATCCTGGGAGAGGAGCAGGAGAACAATTTGCCTCAACTCATAGATACCCTGTGTAAAGATAGGCATCAGATATGAAATATCAAGTGGCAGCTCCCAGGACAGAAGGGACAAAGGTCTGCTCTTTTTAACTGAAGGTGTGGCACTAGAAAGACTGGACTTCTGAATCTAATCCCTCTCATGGGAGAGGAAAGTAAGGTAGACTCATGCATGCTTTTTTTCTTTTTATCTATCTAATTTTGTTGCATTCGCCTAGATGGAATGAAACCCCAGTTCTTACTCAGCTCCCCAGCATTTTGAGACAAAACAAGGCCCAGCCACCTGCCATTCACTGAATGAAGTGGAGTTGAGGGAACGAAGTGCCGTCAGCAATAAAACAAAGTTGCATGGTTGCAACAAGCTCAGCTTCCTCAGCTCTCTCATTGTATGCAAAACCTCAGCAAAACCTGCAGGTCCTGGTGGGCTATGTACCCAGGAATCTCCCCCTTGCCAACACTTGGCAAACAGGAGATCCAAGGAATGGTGGACTCAGAGTCCATCATTCATGGCTTTTTAGCTTGTTTGGTTTCCAGCCCCGAGAACTCAAATCTTTCTTCCTTGCCAGCTCTCTTCTAGGGCCTGAGCAGACCTAGTGAGGACCAGAATCAAATTTAAAGGAGTCACTACTAAAACAGCTTCTTGAATCCTCGCTAATAGTATGATAACATCTCACTTTCCTATGCTCCATGAGTTCATTTTTCCCACCCACAAATATGTGACTTGTTTTAATAAAGCAATATTTTTAAGTAGAGAGGACAAATGCTCTCTCGAGGAAGACAGACTAATGCGCAATACACAACTCCACAAGTAGAACTCTACATCTCTATGAGCATATTCCTTTCATATTTCTCCAAAACTGCCTGAAAATATTTGACTGCACAGGGAAGGCAGATTTCCTTTTGTTACTCTGACCCACAGCATTTAACACCATTTTAAACCTTTTTCAGTATTGGGAAGTAGCACGTTGCTCCCAGCATCCCGATGCCCAGTACAGCATGGACAAGAGTAAGGTGCCTGGGCGCACGTTCCTGCTGCCTCGAAAATTCTAGCGCAGGCTAAAGAGTTGCCTCATTGTGCTTGCGTCCGCTCAAAGGCAGGCTGCTTACTCCACAGTCTTCCTGCATAGCAGAGAAGCACCAGCACAGCTGCAACAGCTCTCTATTTACACCTCCACCTGTTTGCACATCACTGGAGACATCAGCATTGTCCTGAGCCGGCAATTCTTTAAAAGCTTGTGGAAGCAGAAGCAGATAGATGTATTGATTAAGAGAACCACCAAGTCCTCATCCACATCTTATAAGTAAGCAGGGAAAATTACATTGCTAAATCTGTGCTCTAATTATAGCTAGAAACAACAGAGGGGAAAATAGCTGTGTGGAGAAATATTAAGCTGTGAGTAGCAATGTGACCAAGCAGGAGGAAGCCATAGGTAACAGAATGGGTAATAGCCCTCCAGCAGACTGTAGGGTGACATAGTTAAGTTGAGATATTTGCTCATACAGTAACAGAAATTCAGATTTGATTTACTTTGTGAGCCACAGGTCTGTTTTCTTTATCCAGATCATACCAGGTGGGTATAATACAGTGTACCTGTATCCTCCCTTTAAATAAGCATGGTGTAGGTAGAATTAGCATTGTAGCAGCAGGACTTTTTTTTTTTTTCTTGGTGGAGAAACATTCTTCTTACCCTTCTTTAGATAAGGCTCTCACCTTGAGTGATGAAGTTTTATATGCATTACAAACATGTTGATGTCAAAGATCAGTGGCTGAAAATTTGTCCTGTGTTTTCTCCTCCAATATTCTTCTGACTGAACTCTAGAAAAGTATTTTTTAAATTATAACCCAGCTCCTTTATATCTCCTAAAAATGTACTCCTTCTTCCACAAGAAATCCCCTTTGGACAGGAGTTCAGTGGTAGACATAATACATCAGATGAGAAGCTTGATGTATATCAGCAGCAGACTTAAGAGGCTGAGACCATGGATCCATCAGGAAGGAACATAATGTGAAATTGCTTGTACATGCTGTTCCTCTACTTGCTGGTAAAGCTCTGTTCTTGTGACACTTCAGGGGATTAAGCTGATGAGTGTGCTATGCAACCAGGAACTAATACTGCTTAAAACAGCCTTTCTTAACCGTTTTTTTTCTTCTTTTTTCCCCAGGCTGGTGACCTCTCAGCCAAAGTTCAATCTCTTTCTGCCTCTTTAAATGTAATGTGAAAACACAAATAACCCATGTATCAGCCCGCTTCATCACGAAGAGTCATGTCTGTAGGGAGTGGGAGAAGTGATGAGGGGGCTGCGTGTTTCCAGGCTGAACTACAACAGCTGACAAACCCCTTCTCTTACTTCTCAGCTGCTTTTCATTACCCCTGGAGACTGGCATCCTGTCTGAGCAGAGCAGGAGCAGTGATCTGGGTCTCACACCCAGGACTCTGCCTTCTTGGAGGCCTTGGGCAGGTCATTTCACCTGTGGTTCCTGTTGGGACTGCTCATAGACGTCTTCCCTCAGTCCCCAGTTAAGCAAACCAAGAAAAACACTCTTGGAGAACAGTGCTGTCATTGATTTTCTTGAAATGACTGAACTGCTGTCCTCAGGTGAACATTTCCAGCGTATCAACTGATAATTTGATTCATTAACACACATAAAATTGTCTAAACGAAGGCTGGATTTTCACCGTAGTCACAAAAGGTAGAGCTCAGCCTTAACTGTGCTGCTGCATAACCAGTGAGTACAGTTGCTTTCAAAACTTTTAATGCTGAAATTTCATGAGTTTCTAAAACAAAAACTTCTTGTTCTGGAACAACTGGTTCTCCTGCAGGAGAAAAGATCCCCACCCTTGTGAACGCGCTGTGTACAACATTTGGTGCAGTTATGGTTCTACAATAGAAGGAGAGTAGAATTACTTGACAGAGACATCCCAAACTGGCTCAAAAGAATGAAAATAATCGTTGCCTGCATATCTGAATGCTTTCTTCTAGCAGGAAGAGCAGAGACTGAATGATCTTCTTTTAAAATAACGAAAGCTAAGAAATACATTTTTTCTCTCAGTTGTTTTAAGGAGACAATAGAGAATAAAAAGGGCCAAGTAAATTGTCATAAATAGTGAGAAATTATGCCTGTGGATCATTTTTACCTGTAATCTTGCTCCACCCAGAAAACAAGCCCAGCCCATCTGAGGTGCCAGTATTGCTTGGGCTGATGTGTTAGTTATTTGCAGAGCTTGGGGGAAGCGAAACAGTTAATAAAGTTGCCCAAGCACGGTTTGTTGTTGCGTTGGATCGGGGACAACTGGCACTGCCCTGAGAACTATTGATTCTGGGTTCTGGGCAGCAGCCGGCAGGTTCTCTGTGCCACCTCCCTGGCTACACAGTGAGGGGCTCATCTGTAGAAGACACTAGCCCGCCTGGGTACAACTTGTCCATAGATTTTAAAAGTGGGAGAGGATAGCCACCCAGCAACAGGAGTAGCTTGCTTGGGCTCTACCAGCTGGACTGATGACTTTCCAGCCTGGAGGCTGTGATTCCTGCCACGCACAGGGAGAGGGTACACACGAGCCCCAGACCCCTCCGAGTGCTGATCTGCACAGTGGCTCTCAGCAGGACGCACAAAAGTTAATTCTGGTCCCTAGAGAAAGAAGTGCTTAACAGCCAGCCATTGCTGCTGCCACAGGATGGCAGATTTGGGAAGGGTTTGAGTTGAGCTGGGTACGGGTCACTTGGCTTGGGGAGGCTTGGAGAGTCAGACTTGCTGCTTCTCTAGGTAGGTTGGGGCATAGTGACTGTCACCGTTGTCCTTCCACTGCCCTCCCTTCGCCAAAAGCAATCACGATTTTTCTCATCTCTGGCATAGAGGAGAGCAAGAAAGCCGGTCCCTGCTGTTGTGCCACCCCCAAACCAGCTGCCCCGGACAGCGGGCTGTGCCCACCCCCAGCTGGATCCGACTGAATGGGACAAGTCCTGCCCATTACCCGTCTCAGAACGAGAGCTTCTGAACTTTAAATACTGCAACAGCCAGTTGTTTTTCCCCATCAAATTGCCATTTTATGGGATAGTCTGAAACTTAAATACAATGAACTTTATTACCGATCTGGCATTTATTTGCAATGTATATTTACTGCCTGGAAAGCAGAGGCGAGTGGTATGTTTTCTCCTCTGTCAAACAGGGGAAAGATACAGCACGACTCTCCCCATTACCTCCACTAAAAAGAATCAAATTTATTTACCTTGACTTGAGAGAGTCGTTTTCCCAAGATATCTCCACACTTTTACAAGCTAAGTGAGATCTGCCTTGTTCTTAATAAGGTATAAATACATCCTTCCTCTTTGGCTGTAATATCCTGATATGGGGGGGAAGTGCTGAAAGATGGAGGATGTTTGTTATTTTACAAGCTTTTTACAATACTAGCCTAATGAGATAATGTATTTATTTATTATAATAATAAACACAGCTGTAAAATGGACCATAAAAAATAATAGATGACTCACAGATTTCTATACCCAACATGTCAGCTGTAATTGGGGAATAAATTAAATGATCCATCTGCTTGCCATCTTCTACACTATTTTCCCTGGTATCCTCAATATTTAAATACAGTCAGCATTATTTATATTAATTACTCACTAACAACAGCAACAACAAAAACTCTGCAAGGAAATTGATTGGCCTTGTAATATAATTCCCCAGCCGCATCACACAAACACTGTATTCTCTCCCTTACACTTAAGTCTAATGAGTATGATGGACTTGCTTTTCTTTATTAATAGTTTTCACTTTATCATGCCAATACTATTGAGTCTTCTCTTTATTAGTGTCTTGGAGACAGTGCTAGCAATGATATATCATATAAAAGGTTGAGAGACAGTTCAATCCATTAAGCTGGGAAAGAAAGCTTTGTCTCCTTTCCAAGAGCAGCAGCTTCAGGAATACAGAACTCTGACACAGTCCTAAAATTGGTGAGGTGTTTGGGATAACAGACATTATGCAAGCAGATCTTGAGAAATATTTCCTTTCTCAAAGGTTTGTAAGTTTATATATGCAAATACTGGCATTTATATAAACAAGACAGGGGAAATAAATCGATACGCAGCAGCTTACTGACTTAGACACAAAGAGAACCCACATTTCTCCCCTGTCCTTGCCCAGTGTTACATTCATCAGGGCACAGTGCCATTGCTCTGGGGAGCATTAATTGATCAGTGACAAGTTAAGTAATTGCTACCCCATCAAGTCCTTTCACTCTTTAGACTATACATCAAATTCA
Source organism: Anarhynchus alexandrinus (assembly GCA_008711295.1). Taxonomy (NCBI): domain Eukaryota; kingdom Metazoa; phylum Chordata; class Aves; order Charadriiformes; family Charadriidae; genus Anarhynchus; species Anarhynchus alexandrinus. The sequence goes on along the minus strand of VUYV01000011.1, from coordinate 1,199,991 downwards.
GATTTAGAGTAGTATTACTTCAGGAGTCGACTATGAAAAAGAGGTACAGTGATGTAAAAAAGCTATGTTTTAGAAATTCCTTTCTATTTTCAACTTAAGTGTAAAGATGTCATATCTGGTGCAGAAGTTCCTATTTTCATAACCTAATCTTTGTGTAAGGATTATTTTAATTTAATTTTTAAATAGAGAAATAATAGATTGAAAAGGCTTCAAACTTTGGGATTCTGTGTTCTAGGAAATCCAACTTTAAAGGGTTCTTAATGATCTGTAGAAGCTGTTGACTAGGAAAGATTAAATAGCAGAGAATATTTTAACAGCACACTGGGGTTTTCCACTAGTCTAGCCATTAACTGGAGAATCCTAGACTGGACCCTAGCCAGTCTGGACACTGAATTGGGCTGAAACTTCCTCATCTAGCCAGCATTTTTAAAGTATTTCAGACTAACAACATTGAAAACTTCAGTCCTTCTGTCATCACTGAAGACATTCAGAAAATTTAAGTATTTACTGTGAGGATATTAATACAATATAACAATATAGAAATCATTCAAAGTCACATAATTACTTAAATGAATACCTGAATATGTTTACAACTAAAATTTATGCCAGTTATTTTTTAGACAATCAAATTGCCTGTAATTTATTTGGACTTTGGTCAACTCCACCTCTCTCAAGATTAGCTGTAAGGTTAAGATTTTAAAATACCCAGGAGTTAATAAGGACATCCAGTTAGAATTGCACAGATATCTACGAACATAAATTCAGCTTCCTTTGAACAATTCACACTTTTTTCCTCCAACTCCCAAATACCTCCAGCTTACACCTTCTGTGGGTAAAAAATTAATGTTTCCTACTTGGTTTAACAGACCCTTTTAAAATGCATTCCCCATTGCTGTTCTCCATCAGACGATGTGTCTTCTGAGAGGCTATATTTTTCTATACAGCTGAAAGTGGAATACGTGGGGTATTTTAGGGCTGGGGCTTTTTTCCTTGGTGGGTTATTAGGTGCTTTTTTGGCAGAAAATCTTTCAGAAAATCTCTCAAACAAACAAGAGAGCAAACGCTTCAGCCTTCGCTGAAAGGCTTTGAAATGCGATGTGCAGAAGGTGCATCTGCAGTGAGCAGTTCTCTAGCTGGCAACAATAACGTCTCAGTGATGGGAATTCTGCTTACAAGCTGTTTTGTCTAAATAAAAGAAGATGGTCAGGCAGCTATATTTCAAAACCAGTCAACAGATTTTCCATCTACTTTCAATTTTCATTCCTCTCCCATCCTTCTCTTCCAGAGTACATGAAGTAACCTACCGCAGACACCCTGCATGAGTATCTCATTGATTCATAAGGGCAAAGCTATTTCTTCTTGTTAGCAATTAAAAAGGTTTGAGTGCCTGTGGCGGCTGGTTATAGAGGTTATTGCTAGTTAGTGCTGTTATGGGATTCCACTTTCTCTATTTTCTATTTTACTCCATTTTCTATTATTATTCCAAAGGGTTCAATAGCAAAGCACCACTCAGAATGAGACAGGAAATCTGAATAACAGGCATTATCCTATTTTCTGAAAAAGAAAAAGCAATAGGGGTTCTGGAAGCAGCTTAGTGTGCCATTTTTATAAAATAAATAAAATAGGAAGGGGTGTCTTAGTTTCTGTTCCGTGTCCATTATTTCACCAGCCACAGTAACAACCCATAATTCTTGGAGTGTTTTACTTTGGGATTAGCATGTTGCTGGACTCCTCTAAACACATTCACCTTTGGTGTAATTGCACTGACAGCTACAGAATTGTCCCAGGAGTGTGTTTTATGGATCCTTCATTTTTAGATATTTGTTTCCAGCTGTTTTTCTTGGAGGATTTCTCAGCCAGAAACTAGCACAGAAATCAGATTTGGCTGCAGATATGTCTTGGTTCTCATGGTTTCCAAGGGAATCAGCTAGTTTGATTTCTCACTTATATCGTTCCATAGCCTCAATAAAGATTAAGATTCTAATTTCTAGGGTTTTTTTTCCTTTTCACATAGGGTAGGGATGAATGTTGCATGATGACAGACAGTTTTGCTTTTGACATCTTTGAAACTTTGTAACTATGGTTTAGTCCAACAGTGGTGGTACTGAGGCATCCATCACTTCTCTGGGTTCCCAGCTAGAGGAGCAGTGGACTTGGGTTTTTCCCCCAACACTCTTACAGCATAATAAATCTTCACGTTGCCACCCTTATAATCAATACTGAGCAATCTTGCTATCAAAACCCCTACAAAACAATGGCCATATGCAGCATTATCCCTCCACTAATTAAATGCATCTATATCTAGGGGCAGGGACATAATGGCTGTTTTAATTGTTCAGAGCAGATGCAGTAACAATTTAGGACAGGAAGAAGAATGTTGTTGTATGTAATTGGCCCTGGAGGAAGAATCTGAGAAAACAGCGTATCATATTGTGAATCTTGCTCATCGTCAGAGCAAGAATTAATCTACAGCGTTAACTGCTGTATGTAGATATTTTGGAGTCTCTAAAGTTTGCAAGAATTCAGGACTTAATATTTCATGCATCTTCTGAATGATAGATACTCTCACTCTAAGACATTGACTGAGGCATGAGGAGTTTCACCAGCTGTATAAATCACCCCATCTAGGATACCGTCTGAGTGCCACTGGGAAAAGTCCTGCTGTTTGACTAGTTAAGCCCAGGGCCACAAGATGTGGTAGAACAGGCTAATGTTCTTCTTGCCATCAGCCCTCTTTGTGACTAATCTTACACAGTTTCACAATGGGAAGAGAGTCTGGAGGAGAACGTGAAGGAGATCATTAGGAGGACACCAGCATGAAAAGGGTGAAACAACTTTTTCTCCATAATCAACGTGCTATCAACAAATCTTTCACACACACCAGAAAACAAAAAGGAGGAAGGAATGTCAGACACTACAAGGAGTGAGGACATTTCTTCAAGGGTGAAAATAAACATGTTTTTTTATTCCAGATGTGGAACTGAAAAACCCCAAACCCACCACTGTTGCTTTCCAACAGTTTTGCTTTCTGTATGGAATGGAATTTTTATCTTTTATGGAATTCATTAACAACATTATTAGTTGCTTTGTGTTGTGGGGGAAATTCAGATACTCTCAACAGGGTCTGACTGTCTATTGCATTAGTCATCACAGCCCAGATGTTTTTTCACCAACTTCCCTTTGGTTTTAATATCAGTAAGTCTAGATACAATGTTGTTTAGAGGCTGTGATATGCAGGATTTTCTAAATATATCTCTGTTATCGATGGAAAAAGATGTTAGCAACTGGACAAATGTTTAACCATTAACTTGAAAAAGAAGTGTTAAATCAGAATTTCCAAGGCTCTTGGAAAACCTTACTCAAGAAGCAAATAATGCAGAACTTCCCAGAGAAGTTCACCATCCAAGATTCAGACACATTAAGGCAGGCAAATAAACTGGCTTCTGCAAACTAAGTGAAATGGTGCATAAAGCAACCACTGAAAGCAAGCATTATTGAGTGGGATTTACGGCATCTGTGGTTGCATCTAAGTCCACATTTATTAGAGAGCTGTTGGTAGTCATTATAATATCCCATATGGGGGCAGTCTAAGTAAGAAAGCCAAGGCCCAAAAAGGATCACTGAACTTAATTAGCATTTTCCCAGATGATGGGCACAGCCATTAGGCCCAGTCTTCCCCATTAGAGTCAACAGGTACAGGTACACTCATACCTCATCACATTATATGCTTCTTTATAGCCACTCTCCAGCCACCTCATCCATTCCTTGTTTGATCCATGGACTGGCACGCCTACACACACAAGTATCTGGCTCATCAGTTGGATGGACTACAAGGTACCCAGGTGCAATTCTGGAAAAATGCAAGGACAAGGTGTTAAATAAGGAATTAAACAAGGACCTTGCAAAGACTTTATACCAGGATCTGTCTCAGCTTTGTCGGCAACAGCCTAGCAATAGTCTTTCTAGAGTAAGGTTGAGGTACACTGGTATGGACAGTCCTTATCCATAGTGTCTGGGTAGAGGACCTTTGAGCTGGCCATCCAACCCTCCATGCTATCAGTGATGAAGGATGAATTTATTTATCCCTGTCCAGTGCAAGAAGCAATCTATTTATTGTGTATTTCTTTCACCATAAACAGAACATATTTGAGTAACAAGGTGGGAGACTGACTCTGGACTGTGAGTGTCTGCAACCTCCTTTAGTAAATATTCATCGCAGAGAATTTTCATACCCATTTTTCTATCATGTAAAAATAATAACTGAGGAAATTAGTCCTTTTTGTTAAATTGGGGTTAACCAAACAACACCCTGAAAAATTTATGCCTGCTGCTCCTTGTTGTTGTTGTTAATTTCTTATATACGAGTTTTTAATTTTTGCTGTTGTGTTTCTTAGATCTCTTTGAATCAAAAACTAGAACACCTGCTGTGTTACCATGCCAATCTGACTTTCAGAGAGGGCGGAATGTCAGCATGTGATGAGCTTTCATTTATAGCCTGATGGCACTCTAGTTCCAGAGACAATATCAGTTGAAGCTTACATTCAAACCCAAAAGCCTCTGCTGTACAAATAAACGAAGCATTTTTAAAGGCTAATGCTAGCAGGAAGAAGTGTCTGAATATTGGCTTATCAGACCCGAGTGTAGTAAATGCAAAGAAAACACATGTAAGGTCAGCTTCAAAAATGGTAAAATCGGTCCATCAGTGGCCTAATATTATCTGCTTTGTCCATTGGGAGAGACAAGAGTTTTGGGATAAATTTTGAAGTCCAACAAAATGACTTTGCCACCAGCTCCTCAATAAGCCCGGTGGTCGACAGCAATGGTCCTCCAACATGGGAGGTGAAACCCAGGAGAATCCAGGAGAAAGGGAGAACCTGGGAGACAGTGAGAAGATATGTTCTTGAAAATGTAATAATAAATCAGAGTGGAGGCAATATCTAGCAGAAAGTGGTCAGATGTTAGGTCATGGAAGTGACTTGCACTTCTTGAACAAAGGGCAGAAAGCCAATGATGCCTGGGAATGGTGGGACAGTCACAGCACAAGAGTTAGTGACTCTAAACAAAACATGTTAAACACATCTACATCATTCGAAGGACTTAGAAAAAAAGGCCTCAAAAACTGAGGTGCAAGGTCAGAACAGTTTTAGCCAGACAAAATTATTGTTAGACACTTCAAAGTATTTGACTCTGCTAAATGTTAGGCAATACCACTGACTTGCATTCAGATTTAGGAAGAGGATTAGAATTGAATTTCAGCCACTAGCTGGAATGAAGTCCATCTATTAAAGAGATGCTAAAATCCCCAGTTGAATGATTGAGCCCTTATAATAATTTAGAAATTCTGTAGTGGTGGGTCAAATCCCCATAGTAATATTTCCAAGGGCCCCAGAAGGAGTGGGCTGTTCTGCACATGGCTCTTATTATTTTTAGTGAGGGTCCCACCTCTCTACCCCCTAAATATTCTCCAGTGTCAGAAAGGACAGCATGATCAAGGCTTAGGAAACTCTCTAGGTTCACCTGTGTGTTTATGCGCACTAGAAGAGTATCGCAATACATTTCCTGAGTCATAATTTTCACTGTTCCTGTGCCAGCATCTCCACAAACACAAACGATAAGGCTTGTCTCTCCCCAAGGAAAATTGTTTTGTCAGCACATCTTGGCTGGAGTCCACTGGAGTCACTGTAGCTGAAAATCCAAGGGAGGTACCAACGCCTGTCTCAGCCTGAGCCACACATCCTAATCCACCACTACAGCAGAAAGGGAGGTGTGGCCTAGATTACTACTGCTTTACTTGTGTGGTTGTCATTATCCAAGGCCCTGCTCAGATGATAACTTAACCTCCATTGCAATTAGGTTAAGAATGCTGTTCCAATTACCATGCTGATTTCTCTTTGACGACCTGCTCGCTCAGTGATTCAAACTGTTTCTGCTAACATGAGGACACTTTACCTCGCACGACATTAATAAATCTTTCATCAGTACATTTCAGATTCATTGCAGTTACAAGCAAAGTTGTTTGAACTCATGTTGTGCTGTTTGATGTATCTTTTAAGGACGCTCACAGCAGAGAGAGACCAGAACTGGGACAGCCTCCTAAAAGATGCAGATACAAACCCTAGTTTTGTACTATCTGCTGAATCTTTGAGGATGTTGATTAAGGCTGGAAGCAGAATATCAGTTCTAACATTCCTCAAAGAATTCAGATCCAACCTCCAACTTTTCCAGCATAGTCTATTTGATCATCTGGGCTTAGAAAAAAACAGAGATATAAGATATGAACATGCCCAGAACTTGATGTCAGCTATATATTTAAAAAAAAGATATCTAGAAGTGACAATTGTATAGCATTTTATTTGATAAGTATCTTCTTGTGACACTGAGAAATGTCTTTCATTAGGCGATAACTATTTTAAATTTTATCTTTAAATGTGAATGTAAAGCGATCTAAAATGAATGCTAGATTAGGTTTTCATCAATTAGCAGGAGACTGACCACCGAGGAGAATGAAATTTGCTAAGCATGATTAGGCACTAACATCAGGTCCAAGTGCCTGTGAAACACAATGCAATCCATTCCTGTTGAGGACTCCTTACCCACAAACATAGGTAAAGAAACTGCCCTCTCTCAATCCATGCCCAGAAAAAAGCTGTGCTGCAAGTAATTCCGCTGTCTTCACAGCCATGGGGACAAGTCCATAGCATGAGACAGCTGGAAATGTTTGTTTTCCTCTATTTAGTCAAAATTTACTGAGGAAACCATCAGAAAGAGAGCACAAATCATAATGTCATTTTGATCTAGATGGAGGTTTTCTGCAACACCAGTCTCTCATCACAAGCACCAATGACACACTCTTTTACCCATTTGATTCATATTCAAGGTGATTTTAGCATCCACCCGACTTGAGAGTCTGAAGTTCTGATTAGATGGGTCTTTTACGGTGTGCTTACGTCCCTCTGATTCAGCATGGGTGTGCAACATATTTATCCTGGATAATTGCCCTGCTTTTCTTCTTTTTACAAAGTCTTTTTCAGATATTAATCTCTGATTTCTTTTCTATGCTGTACACTTCACAGTATCTAGATAAAACCAAAATCCTCTTTTACCTGTCAGCAAGTACCCATTGTTGAGAGATGAAGAGGTAGCTCTAAATTTTGGGAGCAAAATGCAGCTCAGTGGTGATGGGAATGTCTGAGGGGGGAACAGCAACGTTGCCGCTATTTATTATTGTTATTTTATCTATATATTATAAGTATTATTCCTATAATTATGTATTTCTTATTATTATCTCTCTATACAAGTAGACTTATTGTCGTTACTTTTAACATTACATGTTAAGCTCAACTCCAGATGCAGACAGAAACTCCCTGACAAAAGGACTGAAACATTCTTGTTTAATTAAAAAATAACTGAGTCTCACTGGGTATCTGGGATAAGGCTATCCCATAAAACTAGTCTTAGGAGAGTGACCTGGGAGAGCTGGGAACAAACCACCTTGCAACGCCCCCAGAGGCAGTGTCCACCAAACTGCTACCCCAGGGGGTGGCATCATGAAACATATTGTGGGAGCCCTGAAGAACTCACTTAACTTCTCCCATCCTCCATTTCCCAATAGGACAAAACCACTGAAGGAGTGAGATCAGGTATAAACAGGAGTACTTTTGACCTTAAACCTTGGACTTTAAGTGCATTTCCCATTTCTAGCAGAAATTGTGCCCGAGGCATAAAGCATGGATTGCTCTGAACAGAACTCAAACCTCTGCTTAGCTGACATCATGAACATATCCCTAGTCACTGCTGCATGCAACTTCTTGAAAAACTCTGAATTCTTGGCAAAGCTAATAGAAATGAGAGTAGAGAAATACAATCAGATTTGTACAACCAAAATAATTTATAATTTTATGGTTTTTACATTTTTGTGCAAGTGACAGAGACCAATGAAGGCAGAGGGAAGGTTGACTAAACTCTGCTGTTGAAATTTTACTTTTCCAGCTGATGACCAAATATATTTAAGGAGCCATTAAGGTCCACATACCATCACAACTAACATAATGGTCTTCCATTGTTTATAAAAACACACGTTGAAGTTGCAGCATTTTACCTCCTATCTTCAGAACGTGGCCAGCCCCCTTGAGAAGCATTTCACCACCCTTTGGGCTCACTCAGGCTACAGAAGAGAAATGAAACTGTGCTGTAACACTCCCTTAGCGGAAAGAGTAACTCTCCATGGACTATTGAAAGCGGGGGCAACCCTGGCACTGTTACAGGTGCGCACAGGCATCATTTTGTGAGGACTGGGAATGACAGAGCTTACTGTCCACAGCGTTTATTTCTTTTGTATTTTGATCATTGGCTCTAGCCTTTCACTTGTTTTTAAGGCATTTGTTTTACTTTCATTCACAGCCTTGGAGGGAATCTACACAGGCTGGCCAGACACACCGTTAGCGATTAGTTAAGCTCTCTGACTGAGGCCAGCTATCAATCCTGTCCCTAAACCAAAGGCACCTCTTCCACAGTAGACGTGCTTCTCTCCAGGAGTTGTTAGCATTTCCCCTCAACAAAGGCTCTCATCCCTCAGCCACCACCACCAGCTTGCTGACCACCTGGGAAGAGGCTATGAAATAACAACCGTCACCAGCAGCCTGCAGCAACAGGAGGGCAAAGAGAAATGGGCTTGGCTGTGGTAACAAAGGTGAAGGTATCAGTTCATCCACCAGCAGCTGTACTGGAGCTGCCTGCAGCAGTTCACAGGCCACCTACCTGGGTATTTAGCTGGATGACTAGTTGTACAGCCAGGCACATGCAAGACCTTTTCCCAGACACGCAAAACACCTTGGGTTTTTCTATTCCAAGGAACATGGCACGTCTCTTGGAAGCTACACTTGCTCACGTTGGTTAATCTTGCTCAGTAGCTTGTTTACACCTTCACCATATGCTCTCTGTCTGCTTGCAGAAGCTCTGTGACTTTCTGTATTCTCCAGCACCCTTTCTCTTTTCCAAAGGCTGTTTATTACCTTTTAAATTTTGAAATTTAATGCACCTGGGACACTGCTCTCCTCTGCTTCTCCAGGACTGCTCAGGCCCTCACAGGCTCTTCAGTGTATCCTTTCTGTCTCCAAATCTGCAGCTGTGCTTACTGAGACTCACCTGTTTGCCTGCACTTTTTCTCCACCACCACCTTAAATTTGAACAGGCCCACCAGCTCTAGTGCAGATTAAAATGACACCTGCATCACTTTTTGTCTTCCTCTACTGCCTTACATTTCTTACCTTTATTCAATCCTTTCCTCTCTCTTTACTTTGTTTGATTGCCTATGATTAACCTACCACATTCCTTCTTTTGTTGTCTGCCAGCTTCCACTCCTCTCATTCACCAGAAGTCAGTCTGTTCTCCTTCACCTTGGCTTTCTCATTTTAGCTTCTGGCTAGCAGCCCCTCTGTCCTATAATCTCTCGTTCATTTTTGCTCCGGGTCTCTTGAATGTTCGCCTGTCTTTCAGCAGCAACGTACAAGTTTTGCCTCCTTAATGTCTGCCCATCTGTGGCATGCTTTGCTGTCCCGTTTACTTCACGTTAGCCCAAACCACTTTCAGGTTTGATGATTCTATATTACGTATTTCCTGAAAATCGTTTGCCCTCAAACATCCAGAGGAGAGCCACGAGGATGATCCAAGGGCTGGAGAACCTCTCCTATGAGGAGAGGCTGAAAGAGTTGGGGCTGTTCAGCCTGGAGAAGAGAAGGCTCCGGGGAGATCTTATTGCGGCCTTCCAGTACCTAAAGGGGGCCTACAGGAGAGCTGGGGAAGGACTTTTTACTAGGGCATGTAGTGATAGGACGAGGGGGAATGGCTTCAAACTGGAAGAGGGCAGGTTTAGATTGAACATTAGGAAGAAGTTTTTCACTTTAAGGGTGGTGAGGCACTGGCAGAGGTTGCCCAGAGAGGTTGTTGAGGCCCCATCCCTGGAGGTGTTCAAGGCCAGGCTGGACGTGGCCTTGGGCAGCCCGGTCTAATGGGAGGTGTCCCTGTTTATGGCATGGGGGTTGGAACCTGATGATCTTCAAGGTCCTTTCCAACCTAAACCATTCTATGATCCTATGATAAAATTTTCAACATAATTACAAGCTTTTCTTCTTGTAATAATGATAACGGAGACAAATGCCTGCTTTCTATTCCTCCCTGCCAAAAAACCAACCACAACTGCTTCATTTTTCTACTGACCGCCTCAGCAAGACTTCACTTTACCAAGATTAGGCTGTACCCCTGCTCTAAGCTATTCGCTTGCATTCCCCAACATTATTGCCTTGAATGCCATACATCGATGCAGCCAGCGAGAGTTCCCAGTAAATATTGAGGGAGCTGTCAAAACCCTGTCTTTCTATGTGTGGAGCTCAGTTTTCTGCAGGGATGTGACAGAGGAGCAGCGGGACTCTGGTCAGCAGCTGGGGGACACGCCACTAAGGCAAGGACTGAATCTTTTAATGAGATTAGTGCACAGAGGAGAAAAAAGGCGAGCAAGTGCTAGAATTACAGAGAAATCCCTGTACCAGGAAAAACATTCACCAGGATGTTGCTGAGGACAACAAAAAAGTACAAGAGAGCAGTGTTTTGCAGGTGAACAGGCTAGATTTAGACCAGCTCAAAGCATAATCAATCAATTTTGTGCTAGCAGCAGTGCCGGAAAAGTGCAGAGCGTTACTGAACTTGGTTTGCTTGTTTTATAGACTTTTAACAGGCTTTTCAGAGCATCTGGCAGAAAGGAATATGGCAAATTTTAACACTATTCATCATTCTTAAGGAACTGATCAAGCTTATAGCAAGCTGATGGGCGGGCCACGAGAGCGAGGGAGTTACTTGGTGATAATGCATTGCACACAACTGTTTTGCCTCATTATCTTTTAAATATGTACTAAGTGTCTGGAATGTAGAAACATTGCAACTGTAAAAATATAGATGTCTGAGGCCACAAGGAAGCTAGTTATGCTAGTTCCAAGAACAGGACGAGGTCATGATTCTTCTGGATCCACTAAAAGCAGTAGAGGTGATACAATGTCTTGAGAGGTGAAGATGAGCTCTCTCTGAATGTTAGCAGTATTGAGCGTGGAATGCATAGTCAATAACTTTGTTTTACATCAACAGAGAATATGAACCATTACATTGTATAATTTCTATAGCAAAGCATGAGAAGGGGGAAAATCAGCATCCCTGGATGATGTTGAGAAGAAAGTTAAGACTTTTTTGAAGACAAAATAGAAGCATAATGGGAGCACCTCTGCAGTTTCTATTGCATAAACACACTCATTTATGCCATGTAAAGCTAATATAAATAGCCTGCTAGCTGCTGCAGCTAATATAAATGAGTGGAAAAATCTGACCTAATGTTATTTTATACCTACATTGCACTCTGTTCGCAGTGCTGTAAATGACAACACAAGACACCAAGCAAGTGGAAAATTGAGAACAGTATTTTAGGTTGGAATATACAGCTACGATATATGCTGCCCCAGCACTGCTCCTTTCATTTACATGGGAGTTCTGCTGCTTACTCCAGTGGGGGTGAAATTAGCCCATTTCAAAATCCTGCTCTTGCTTTTTGTGAAACAACAGGAAAATATCCCACAATGCAAAGCTTTCAGTACATGAATAAATCTGCATCCTTCACCTTATCTTCAAACCTAGTATGCATCCACTGAAACGATTTTTATTACCTCTATTCAGACAAAATGCTTGCTCCCATTGAGAAGTCCTATTTTGTAACTTAAATGCCCATTAACATGCACCTAATTTGTGAAAAAGGGAAGTTTAAAATGTGACAAAATGCTTTCAGAGAAGCATGGGGAGTATTTCTGAATAATAAACAATTTTTTTACCAGCCCAAGGACAGCATAACAAGGGCTAGCAACAAGAAATTTAAAATCAGATTGGTTGAAGCTAGAAGTTAGACATTAGGTGGAGGTCTACTAGCTTCTGGGAAAAGCAACTAGTTCCTAGCTAGTTCATATTTTATGAAGTTCTTCAAAACAAGACCAGCCCTTTACTGGAAATGAATTTGGAATCAAATGGTGTTACCAGTTTCAGTATAACAGTAAGTGGGTGAAACTCTGCATCAGGAGTCACACAGAATCTAACTCAGAGATTCACAAGAGTAAGATAAAAAGAGATCTCTGTTTTCTTATTGAAATATCTCAGGCCACCCAATTATCCAGCCCTGAGTCCAAAAACTTGTATTTGACTAAAGCATTCTTTGTCTTAGATTAAAGCTTGTCTCCTAAAAAAGCTTTCAGACTTTACTGTAAAATCTGAAGAGACTTTGTCTCTATCCCTTTCCTTGTACTTTGTTCCGGTGGTTAATCACCATTACCATGTATTCTGAAAAGCTTCTTTTGAGTCTTAATTCAGCTTCAGCCTTTGCTTCTTGTGGTGCATCTCTCCTCCAGGCATAAGAGGTTCTTAATACCTCCCATTTTTTTTCTCTTTGTGAATGCAGTTTATAAAAAGCACAACCAAATTTCCACCTACCCACACACACACGAGCAAAGAGAGCTTTTAATCAGCTGCAGCTTGTATCTGTCTTGCCTGAATTCTTGCAGCACCCAAATCTGGAGCTTTTCTGATCTTTTTTAGAAAAAAAAATCACTGCAGATTTACAAATGGAGCTGCTGGTGCACTCATCACAGCCTTCAGTATGTGCAACCGTTAATATCCTTGTCTAAATAAAATAAGCTTTGCTGCCTTCTCTAAATTTTTCTTCAAACCTCCCAACTTTGGTTGTTCCTTAACCTTTGTCTACGGTGATGAAGGGGCCTCTCTGTTATCAAACTTTCCTTCCTCTTGCAAATACTGCTGTTCATCTCACTTACAAAGGAGAACGTTAGATTTTATTCCCTGATTCTTCCACTACATAATGATTTCCTATCATACAATCATTAACTCCTTAAAATTTAGCAAATAACTTCTTTAATTGTGGACAATTATAGTCCTGTCTTTTCAGTGTTTATAGCCCTTCCACCAGTGTAGCTGGGAGCCATATGATGTTAGCTAAGCAGACTAGTAAATGTACCTGCTATTTCATCTACTAGTAGCTACCAGTTCATCATATTTGCCTTTTTTTCAATCCCAGTCCAACATTAGCACTGTCTGTGCCTTCTGCAGTTTCCCTAGCCAGCTAAAGTTAATTACACACTAAGATCAGGTGGACAGATGCTCCTCTGTTATCTTTTTTTTTTTTTTTTAAACTCTAAGACTCTGTTATCAGACAGAAAATATTCTCTACAAGAAATTGCCTAACATCCTCATTTTATTCGTGGATTGGAAAGTTCTTCATCTTTGTGCGATAAGTTCATCACCTGCATCTTTCCAGCTACAGGACAAAAGTAGTCTTTGAAAAAATTCTGCTTTCTCTGCACCAAAAAGAGTTTCATTATCTCTCTCTACCAATGAGAGGAATATCTTTTGCAGGGATTTTTCTTCCTAATATAACTGAAAGGTAAGAAGTCTGTATGACTTACAAGCATGGATTTTTCTCTAATATTTGCAGTCTCCTGTTATTTTTTTCTGCACATCACAATTTCCCGGGGTTATTGATTGCCACCTGTTTCCCTTTTTCAATGTTAACTATAAATTGCTTTGAAAAAAATTAACTGCCTCCCTTGCACATTAAGCAAGAATCAGGTTTTAGCTAAAGTCATTGTTTTTCCTGATTTGTCGATTCCTAAAATTAAAAAAAGCTCTCAATTTTCCTTCTCATTCTTCTTTCTGTTCCTTCTCCTTCAAATGGTTCAGCTAATGATTTCCTTTCCCTCCGCGAAGCTGTGCTTTCTTGTGCAGCACTCTGTATCTGTGTGCCTTTTTGCAAGTGTAATCGTTGCTTCTACCTTCTGTTTGCTCTTTTGGGATAAAGGGGTGATGAGTGCTGGTCTCCATCCAGCCACCAGCTTCCAGTCCAATGAGTAATTCACCTTTATCCATAGCAGTGAAGTCCAGAGGAAAATGATTTTGTCCTTTGCAACAGTTCTGATATTAGGAACTGGTTGTGACTTTTTTTTCAACTGATGTCACGGCAGAGGGGTGTGAGGGTTCCCCCGTACAACTCCAAGCTGAAGCCATGATGTTTCTTTCTACCCAAACACAAAATCATGTCCATCTGCTGAGTGGCTCCCCCAGACTTTACTTACACTGGGGCAAACCTGCAGTCTCCCAGTATCCAATTTTGAGTATGTGGACAGAAAGCAACTGGGAAGCATTCATTTGTGTCTTCAGGCTGTAGAAAGAGGAGATCACCATTTTTTTCTGTAAAAATAATGACGTGTTGAAAAAATAATATGGGAACATCAAAAGATACATGCTGGGTCTACTCTGCTTAATGACACACAGAACTGTTTGGTATTAATCTTTCACTGTCATTTCCAATCGACAGCCTAAAACCAAGCTGCACCTTGTTATCTGCTCAGTTTTCTTTATTTAAATTGATTTTCTTTTACCACTTTAATTATGATTCACTTTGATCAAATCCCAATAAAATCAAACTCCTTAAGTGAGAATTACACAGGCTTTTGGGTCTGTTTTTTCTTTTTTACTAAAATCTTTAATCGTTGTTTGTTTAACGTCTTTCCTAAAAGAAAAGATGTGAAGAACATTGTGTCTAATAAATTCAGAGTAACATCCGTTGATCTCCACATACTGATGTCACCAATTTGCCCATGAGTGCCATGGATGAAATCTTAGTTCCATTAAGGATCACTAGTTTCCTGAATGCATTCATTATTCAAAACCACTTGCTAGTTATTTTCTGCAAATAATTCCATCTCTGGAGCTTGGGGGGGGGGGTGGTGGTGGGGTGTGTGTCTTCTTTATTCACTTAACATTAAAATGTCCTTCCTGCCTTTGATAACACAAAACTTCCAGTGATTTGAGCAGAGATTAATTCTCTCTTCTGAATACCTACTCTCAGACTAGCATCTCTCCAGCTTTCAACACTTGAAGTGGATTGTGAGTTAAACTGAGCTATCCCATGTTAGGATTTATGCTGGTTAACAAGAGATTAATTTTGTTTCATTGATCACTCAGCTCTTCAGTGAAACCAGAAAATCTCTACCACCATCACTCACATTTTGAGAATTAATTTTTCAAGATACTTCTTTTTTAATCATAGGTTCTATTCTCAAATAGACAATATTGTAGTTGTATTACTTCAGAAGCTTCAGCAGCTGAGAATTTCAGTAGCTGCATTTCTGACCTTTATATAAAAATTATCTGTATCACGTGGCCATATTTTTCAAATTATTTCCCTTGGATCATAAAGGAAATGTCAATATTTCTCTGTTTAGCTAGTGGGTCGTATTCTGTTCGGATTTATAAAAGACACAGTGAAGTAACTTTGTTACTCAGTAGTTACATTCAGCACTGAAGCCGGCATAAGAGAGAGCAGAATTGAGATACATTAATTTATTTGGAAAAAGATTTATTGCACTTTGCAATTCCTTGATGTTCCACACTTATCATTTTCCTGAAATTGGTTATTTCTGCTTTAAAAAAAAAAACAAAAACAAAAACAAAAAACATAATTCAGTAAGACTTTTTAAATTAAAAATAAAAATAAAAAAGAATAAACACAGCATTTCTGTGTCGTGTTGCGTGGATGCAATTTAGATGAACAGGCAGATGTTCACAAAACATCAAACCTAGCTGCAGTCATTTTCTTCCTAGATTAGATGTACAAAAAGAGTCAGAAGATGAATTGTTCCTTGATTAATATTTCTGGAGTTACACCAGTGTAAATTTTGCGCTCCTATCTCATTTGAAAATAAAAACTTCATAAATTTATGCTGAATACACACTGACTAAGCATGAATTACAAAAGCTAAAATAGTCTAAACTTGTCATTTAAATTTTTTCCGTCTGCGAGGGTGCTGTACAGGGTCAGCCCCACAAATCTGGAGCATCCTGAGGATGCTCCCACTTCTACCAGCTGCGATTAACCTTTCGTTTTCTGTGGAGCAATGGGCAATGTGGATACAGAGGAGCAAAGTATCCTCTATGGGTTATGGCGTGGTAAACCTTCGAGCTGCACAAACCTGCCTTACCCAGACAAGGCTGTATTTAGTGGCAGGTAGTACTATAAATCTAATATGAAGGGAAATATATGCATTTCAACACAGCCTGAGCTCAGATTTGATCTCTTTTGTTAGCCAGGCACTACATGTTATCGAGACTGGAGCTGTGCAAATAGTGCCTTTTCAGATCACCAGTGAAACTAAAACAGACAAAATTGTTTCCTCTATACCCAAAATATTTGGATTTTAGTGCTTGTTTGTTTGTGTCTTAAGCAGGCAAGGAGGTGATTGTTTTGTTTTGTTTTAATTTTCCACAAACTGGAAAAAAAAAATGGGGATGGAGGGAAACTGGGTCTTACAAACCATTTAGCTTGAAATTCCCCACTATGAAACATTCTCTTTTTACACTGAAAATTTGAAATTGTTTGGAAATTTTTTCAAGTGAAAGCTAAGGCAGTTGTCACTTAGTGATCCTAAAGGTTTTGAAAAAAAACCCAACCTTTTGTTTTTTTTCCTTTAAAAATATAAAAAGCAATTGTACAGGGAGGTGGGAAGAAGTTTTGAACCAAACCACTCATGAAAATCAGTGTGGAACTGTACACAAAAAAGGGAGCAGTGTTGCTGAATTGATGTTTTCCTCCAAAAGTGAGGGGAAAGTGTTGCTTGGCAAGACTTGCTCAGCTGTCGTCAGAGGCTTCGAGGGCACACACAGACCTCTGGTGGATAAATACTGCAGAGCCAAGAGGTCCGGAGGGCCAAAACCGTAACACCTCATGCACCCTGTCCCCATTGTGTGGCCCAAGGTGGTTGCCCACAGCCACTCCACACCCTTGCTGCCATCAGGTTGAGAGCCAGCCCAAGGCACTTCAAGAGGTCTGTCCACACGGGGAAAGCACGCGCCGTGCCTGCAGATTGCCCGTCTCCCCTTCTCCAGGGCTCATTTATTCCCATCCTTCCAATCCATGGACACGTCATGAGAACCTGCATGAAATCCCTCAATAAACTTCCCATAATTCAGAGGCTTATCATGGCCTTTCAGAAGCTTTTGAAGTTCACCCATTACTGATTTTCATACCAAGAGCCCGAATGAAGCTGCTCTTGTACAGATTTGACCGCGATCAGGTTGCTTAAAGGAAAGAGAAGCATATAAGGAAATAATGAAGCAAGAAGCAAAGTTAAATTTGGCTCAAGACTGCAGACATTTAAGTCCTGCCATAGCCTTTGGGAACCATTTAGACAAATTCAACAAATTTGGAATAAATATGAGGTAGGATTCTAAAAAAAAAAAAAACCTGTAACAATTTTTTTTTCATACTGCCCCATCTTAGTTTCTGAAACATAAATTCAAAGCCAAATTGAGAGAGAAGAAGAGGATTTTTCACAAAATCACATCAATCAAAACTGAGTTGGAAGACCTTCCTCTGCTTTATTTGTTTTCATTTCAAAGCCTTATGAACATTTAGTCCTAGCAAAACTTTTCATAACCTTGAACTTATTCTGTGAGAAATAGAAACCTAGTAAAATATCCCAAACAAATTAAATGCAACCAATTCTTTGACATGCAAAATGGATTTCAGCTTTGCCCTACTGTGGTCTTATGTTTCATTATTATTAAAAATGTCAGCAGTATTTTGCCTGCTGGGAGCATACTTTTTCCTCTTTTTCAATCTTACTCAAAGTCTGTTACTGTGTATTTTACCGTTCATAGCAGCAGAGGATGGCAGGGAGGTGGGGATGAGGTATTTTCAACAAACTGGTGCTTTTTGCTGAATGTTTCTGTAGGGGTGGGAGTCACAGGGGAGTTTGCAGTGAGATGAGCACCCGTCACATCCAGTGAGCTGCTTTGAATGAGATCTTCCAGTATAACAAATCTCTAAATACAAATAAGTGCAAATAGTTAGAATGCAGCATGGTTCCTTCTAAACCCATGTCCTGATCATTTGCAAAGGCCCAAATCCTAATTCCTTTGAAGTCCATGGGAGCATCTCTATTGACGTTAGCAACAGACGAAGGACAACTTTCGTCTGATGCTGGGGATGCAGACAGAGGTGGGTGACTCTTGTTTCTGGAAAGGAAAAGAAAGTTCATTTGATATTTATCTAGAAGTCATGGACATATTCTTGGCTCTCAAAGAGGCATTTCTTTCCTTACTCTGTTTTTCCTAAATTAAAGAAGAAAGTAATACCTTAACACAAAGAGAGAGGTTGTCTTTATGTAACCTGTGACTGAAGAGGAGGAAATATTTACTTTGCTTTCTCGATGTTAACAAACTGCCTCATTTGACACACACGCAGACAGCTTTGTATGCTTTGTAACAAATTGCATGGAATTGTCACTGTTCCCTGGGTTTACAAAAATCCCTCCTAGATTTCAGTTTCTTATATTCTAAGATTAAGAAGCTAAGGGACATATATTATTTGATGTTTGTTAAAATTCATTGATTTTATACATGTTCTTACCTCATAGTCATTTACTAGAAAGCAAACACAAATAAGCATAAACAAAACAAAACACCGTTTTTTATATTCTAGCAAATATTTACTGTGAACACAGTTGGACTGTTTACACATCTTTAGAGTCAAACATCACCGGCTTGGATCTGCTATTCCACAATCCAAACAATCTCTATCCTAAGCAAAAATGACCTTCAGTGGAGTCACAGGGCTAAGCCTCCTGATTAAGCCGCTTGCTGTATCAGTTACAATCCTAAACTATGAAATGCAAATTCTTGTACCAGTAGCATGTTTCCTCTTATCTCTGTGAGTTACTGTACTGTAGGCAATGTTCATTCTAACATAATAAATCTCCACTGAGTTGGAATTTAATGTACTCCATTGCCTCGACGTACTGTAGGTATAAATATCCTGGAGTCCTTGTGCTACAACCTGCAGAAAGCACAGTGTTGGTGTTACACAGCTACGATACTGAATAAGGTTTTAATACAGAAACAATATCCCAAATTAGCTGTAGTGTGAACATTATAAAATATGAAGGACTGTCTTCACCAGTAACAGCTCTTCATTGGCTAAATATATTTAACTTGTTTTCTGTACAAGATGCCTCATTCGGCAGCTGTTGTGATTTTTACGAGTGTTACGATTGGCGGACAGAAGGAGCATGTTTCGGGCTATGACTCAGAAGAGCTTGGATCTGTTCCCAGCTGCTCCAGTATCCTGGCAGTCTCACCAGGTTGGTAAGAGCTGTCTCCTTGGCAGCCTCAGAGCCCATGACCTAAGGTTTACATGACTTTCGTTCTTCCACGGTGGTTAAGAAACGTCTTCTTCTGTAGTCAGTGACAGAAGCATCCCAGCTGGCCACCGTTTGTCTCACCAGCCCAAAAGATCAGATCCCTTCTTCGAACTTGCCAACTGGATTGAGGTTTGGTCCAAGTCTAGGTCAATGTGTGAACTCCACTTTAGGCCCAGGAGTGGATCTATTTCAGCCATTCTGCCACCATTCACCTGTGAATGCCACAGTAGTAGGATTAACAGAGGGAGACTTAAATCAGGTGGAATTTGTTTCAATTGCTGTACGGCTGGAAAAATTCTGAGACCAGAATCCTTGGAACCTTCTATGATTCTATGCAAATGGAATCAAGTGCGTCAATGGAGATAGTGAACCATAGCAGTGTGATCCACCAAACAGTATGATTCTGTAGTTCCCTCAAATTCAGGAGCAGAATTGCCTTTTTACACTCATGAGGCAACTTGCACAGACAGCATAGAGGAGATCAGAGGACACCAGTTACTGATGTCAGCCTTGGGCCAAAGAACACTGCCACCAGTGTGAGATCTACCCAGTCAAACAAAAAGAAGCGAAATATTGAGACCATGAAACTCATTTCACACCAGTCACTAAACATGTCTTAGGGGGATGGGAAAATCATTTTGCTGAAGCTGAAAGTGGGAGTTGTTACATTTCCAGTCAAATAAAGGAGATTTTTAAAATTACACTTTAGCTTCACGGTTGAATTTTCCTGCATAACAAGTACCACTGGGATTCCCCTGCATTGACATTGAAAGATGCCCCATTCATTCATAGTCAAAACAGGATGATTCAACTTTGTACTGTTTGAATGTCAGAACTCCCTGTGCAGATGCAACTCATTTTAGCAAAAGAGCCTTTTTGTCAGTAGAGCTTATGTCACTTAGGGAAGTGGCTTTACTACCAGGAAAAGAATTATTTTGGCTACACAAGTCGTATCTCCACTACCAGAACTTTGACACTATAAATATACTAACCAGAGCTTTGTAGTGAAGAGTGGTCCTCAGTGAGCCGTTCATTGAGAGAGAGACTTTGGAGATAAATAAGCTTATAAAACTGATTAGTGACCACCAACACATGGGTCTGTACAGCTGTCTGTTTCCCGTATCCATCCATTATCTACATTAATCGTATTATCCCTGATCTTGCAATTGAATATCAGAGGCAGAAAACACTCCGGCACAGTTAAGTTTTATTTTCCCCTTTATTTGCCTGTCTATAACGAGGATAAATTCCTTTGTGACATAAGGAAATAGAGGCTGCACTTAGAATAGGATGTGAGTTTATGTAGTCGTGGGTTGAATGAGGCATGGTTTGGGGAGAAATCTGTCTTGTGAGGGGCTGTTGTGAGTCAGACTCTGGAATTTCCCGCATCTAAGAAATGTCTTTGGATGAGATACAGTTTGGTCACACATGCTTGGCATAATAGAGCGTGTTGTTCTGCCTCATACAGACTTGTGTATAAACCCACGCTTACACACATTCCACCTCTCAGTTTACCAAAATTTAAATGTGAGACACAACATTATCTATTTAAAAACTGAGAAACAAGGGGGATAAAAACTCCATTCAGGACATGAACTTAAATTGCCACGGGGTCCTTTCTGCTAAGGAAAACAGCTCTTCTGGTAAACTGGAGTTGATGATTCAGCAATTGCCGGGGAAATGGCCTTTCAGCAGTGAAAACTGTGTGATGCAAAGGTAATTTTGAGCAGGGCTGCCCATGGGTAGCACTGACTGGTAATGATCCCATTTTCTGTGTCTCTGTGAAATGGTCCAACAACAACACTCAGCCTTCCTTATCCCAGAGGATGGTTTCTGGTCTACAAGCTATCCCCAAGCCCTTGGGTGAGAGGGGAACCCTTTTCTGCCCTATCTTTAAGGCCAATGTCTCGGTTTTGGCAAGCTGCCTCCACCTGATGATGAACTCTTCTCCAGGCATCTCCCCCGAGGAATTCACAATTCCCTGCAGCTTATTTTCCTCCCAGCTGTATCCTGGTTTGTCTGCAAACCAGACAAATTGGAGCTGTATAAACCCCATCACATATCTGTTTTCTATTAGATGAGGGGTAGGCAGCCTTTGGCAAATGAAAGGAAACCTCAGACTCCTTCCTTTCGAACTCCAGAAATTTGGCAGTGTGCCTCACACCCTAAAATGACATGAGTAAGATTCATTATAAGGGAGAAACACTGGAAGAAGAAGAAGAAATAAACTCCCCCTACCCTGCTGTTAATCAAGAGCAGATAATATTTCCAGGTCTGGCACTAACAGGTCTTTGGATAACTCCATGACAGAAGCAGTTTCAGTTCTCTAGTTTTCTTGAAAATCCTTATACCTATTCAGTTCAAGAAAACAAAGTCCTTAAAATCCATGCTTTAAAGCTCAACATGTCTCATCTTTGACAGAACAGGTATGTGAATGTGTCTTGGAGAGCAAATGTGGGAATCTGTGTAAGATTAGACTGAATACTAAAGAGAAACTTGATCCCTGGCAAGAGGAGGGAAGGATACCTCATGAACTGCTTCATTGAGTGTGCGAAGTTTTCTTTCCCTGGGAGACTTTCAGCGAGTTGCTCATGCTGCTATTCAGATGCTTTACAGACAGTGAAATAAAAAGCCAGGAGACGCTGTCTATCCAGGTTACAGCATTTCTTGCTACAGCTGAGGTCTGGGGCCTTGCAATCAAGAATTGAAAACAAAGCCAGAAACACCCCCATGCACATTTGTGAGATAGAGTCTTATTGTCTACCTGAATTCAGAGTAGTTGCGCTGTCTGTTTATATTCCCCGCCCATTTTAGCAGGAAACATTTCCTCTCAGTGCCTTAATCTCTTACAGAGCGCTGCTATGGGCTGCTGATCACTGACCGCTTTCTGTTCCAACAGTCAGTTAAGAAACACTAATTATTCTAAGTGTCTGCTTTGAAAAACATTCACTTTCCTCTTCTCTGGAAAATCCTTCAGGAAGAGGCGACAGTGACCCATCCCTTAAGCAATGGGTTTATTATTCTTGCCACTTTTTACCCTGAAAGGACTTCCTTTACTTTCATCCGGTGCAGCCATTTTCACATTCTTAAGTTGTTCATACAAATTTCATCCGAGTGTTTGCAAGCCCTCAGGAAGCTAGAAAGGTTGAGCACCTCTCACTGAAGAGGTGATATACTGGGCAGATTATCTATCGTGGCCAGTGTAGCATTGGGTGGCAAAACACTTGGTGTCCCTGAATCCAGGCTCACCTCTCAATTGTGTTACACGTTGTAGGAGTCAGGAGGAGACATCTTTTCTCTTGTCAACTGGCATCAGTTGTCATGGCAGTTCACTGGCAGATTGTAAAAGTGAATCCTCTTTGTGACCTGATTTCAGTATCGACCTTTATTTTCCAAAAGATTCAGCAAAGGGCGTACAGGTGCCCTGCAGCCTGGCAGGCTGAAGCACTGGGTGTCACAGGGCGCCCTGCAGAGCCCTCTGGGCCATGGGCAGCCTGTGGCTCCATACTGCATGAGTACGAAGACAAGTTCAGTGAAAACCCGGTTCTACTTTCTCGTGGCTGAACTCACATTGCCAAGCGCAATGCACTGCACCTCAGCAGTTTAATAGTTGCTGCCTCACTGCCTACAGATCACAATCTCTGCCAGATGTTCGTTATATTGCCTTGATAGATAATGTATCAGGTAAGGCTCATTTATGATGGATTTACTGTGAACTTCATCAGCCCCAAATGCTACAACTCTAACAAGCGAAATTAAGGTCCTGCTGCAATCTCATTCTTTCAGATCATTGTTAAAACGAAAGGGTGGACTGCAGCAATTCAGTACTGATTTCTGTCTGAACTTAAACATTGGTACTTGTCAACGTCGTAATGTTGGGAACAAAAGGATGGGCAGCGCTGTAAGAAAAATATAAATGGGAGGAGAGAAAAATAGCAGATATACAGAAGTAATTTGTCAGATGCAAAAATGAAAATGACTTTTTGAGGAATTTATGCCTGCTCAAACAAGAAGCTAGTAGCAGACTGGAATGTAGCCCAGCATATAAATTCAATAACCAAATCAGGCTCCATAGGGACCTCACAGAATGCATGTTAACCTCTATTGCCACAGACTTTGTACTGTCTTCATTCTACATGCAAGAATCGCCCCTTTCTGGCTTTCTACACAGAGCTTAGGCTCAGTGCCTTGATACCCGACTGACTTTCAACCCAATCCTGTGGCAGGCAAAGTGTCTCCAGGAAAGTACTGGGAGCCCCTGAGCTCCTCTTGAAACATCAGCACCTTGGAACAAAGTCCTAGCTGGAGTGAAAAACATCATCCCTTTCATGTACATCTGTGGGATCAGGTGGGAAAAATGTAATTACCCAAATTGAAAGGGGCCTAGAGCACAGAGGTGACTCTTCCCTACCTGAATTGGTGGTCTCTAACAGGTCAGCTGTGCTTGGCGACTTTATCATGTTCAAAGACACCAAACTACTACTTCTAGAGTACAATTTATTTGATTTATGTTGTATGTCTACCTCAGGAGGAGATGAATCATGTTGCAGAATTCTGGAAATCTCTTTTTTCCTTCTTTCATTTAAATGACAGTGTACCAAGTTTGATGCTATGAATCCAATGTATGTCTTCAGTAAAGGAACTATAACATTTCCTCATGCATGGATGCCTTTGTTATGTAGCACCAAAGAATATTTGAAAAGCAGTACCTGGCATATTGTAGAAATAACAGTCAAAAGACTCCTCTTCCATTACAAAGTTATGAGTGTCAATATTTTTGAAGTGAGAAAAAAGAATTGAGTGGTAGCTAAATTTTACATGGAAAGAACAGATATAACTGTAGGCTACTTCAGAATAGGTTATCCGATATAACTATATATAAACAATTAGGAATAATTACATATTTGTGTATCAATACAGGGTTGCAACTAAAAAGATAGCCATGTAAGAAGTAACCTTATTCCCTTGGAACAGTGGTGAAACTGTAAGGGGCCCAAACCATATTGCTCAGTATCTCACACCAGCAGCTCTTTTTACTGAAAATCAGAGTTGGGTCAAACTCTTAAAATCTGCAGGAGGGGAGGTTTGGCATGGTGGAGGTTAACAGACAGGCTGACTTCAGATAAACTTATTATCCACATATATGTCCAATCTTTTTTCTGAATCTTACTAAGCTCTTGGCCTTAAGAGCTTCCTGCGCAATTTGGGTAGATTCTGTTATTATCAGAATCAATTTGCTCATTACCAAAAGATCATCTCATTGAGCTAAGTACATTAAGGGCCAGATTCTTATCTGGTATGAATTAATCTCCCTTCAAGCCAGTGGGACTCCAATTTTACACCCCTACAAAGTGAATATAAACTGCTACTAAATCAGAATGTTTGCAATTTGCAGACTAATGGAAAACCAGGCCCAGTAGCTATGTAATTTCTTTCACATTATCTCCCCATAATTGGTGATCTAGCCTGAGTACAACCAGAACTGATCCAATGATTTGGAATTTGGCAGGACTGAAGGATTTGCTTTGTTACTGCCTGCAATGGTGTCAAAATTTGTTTTCCCAAACATTTTACAATATATCAGTCATCTTTTACATTTATTTTGCGGGGGAAGGAGAAGAGGAGTTTGGAACTGTAAAACCATTTAATAACTCACAAGGGGACAGCTATAACATTTTTTTTTCTCAAGATTTTATAGTGGTAAGCAGGAACAACAAAATCATGCGGTCTGATTTGCTGGTGGTGACTTCAATTTAAGTTGCTTACTATGCCAAGCTTGGATGCAGAAATGAGTGGGACAGCGGTGACTCTTTTCGTGTTACTTGGGACAAACATCCATTGCCCTGCATATTACTCTGCGTACTGTAAAACTCCTGAGCCTGGAGACAGAGCGTGGCAGTATTTCCCCAACATACATCTTCTCAAGGATTTTGGAACTGTAAGGAAATTTCTTAAGGAAAGGTTAGTTATAAATTATCCACGTTAGCAAAAATGAAAGAATTCCAGAGCATTATCAAGTGAAAAAACCTGGAGATGACCAAAATGATGGGTTCTCCCATTTCTAAATCTCAGTTTGAAGACAGTATAAGATTTTTGAATGTCTCTCATAAAAAGCATAGTTCTTTGGAGTATATTCTTGTTCCTTGAAGCAGTTCAGGGATGTGTCCCCTCTTCCTGTAGCCGGATGGGGCATGGATCAGAGAGTCCTTGATTCACTCATCTTTGCAACCTGAGAGACATCTGAGCCCAGCCAAGCACATTTCCACTGCGTGTCATGAATATCAAGGAGTCTGAAACTTTCTCTTTGATTTATTTGTTCTGATGTCTGAAAACACTGCATAAATGTGTGTATCTGTGAGTGCATGTGTGTGTGCAAGGACTAGGTCAGGGTGTAAAAATGTGGACAGAAAACTTTGTAGCAATTATTAAGCATTAAATAGCACTTTTTTCTCACCAAGGAGCTTTCTCGACAACAAGATCTTTTTAAAGAATGTGGGTAAAAATGAAACCTCCCATGGTGAAACTCGCAAAATGTCTTGATATGAAGTCAGTGGCTGTCCCATTGAACAACCCATACAACTGACATGAGGTGTAAAATCTAGATAAAGGACAGAAAAGAGGCTGAGAACAACAGAGATGCTCCTGCCTGCAATGCCTTTGGAGGCTGGATGTACACCACGTAGTCAATATAATAACTAAAAATAATCAGCAGAGAAGGTCCTACTACTTGAAAGAAATTCAAAAGAAATTAAATTAAGTTTTTAACCCTTTAAAATGGCATTACCCCTCAGCCAAATGAAAGTTGAAAAAGGCCCACGAATGTCAACTGTATTAAGGAGACAATTATTTCAGACTTGCAGCCTTGAAATCAGTGGATTTCTTGGTGTGTTGCAAATAAAGATGTCATAACGTGTAAATAGATTTCATATCTTACCTGGAAAATATGCACAGTACTTTCAGAGCTAGTACAGATCTCTAAGGTGAGCCCCATGTACAGTGGAATTCCTCGTGTTTTTAAAATGGTACCAGTATTGCTGACTCTTTAGTCTAGATTAATAAAACAATGAAGCTTAACTGTTCCTTATTTAGTCATTACAGATTATAGCTACTTCTCACCATGTAGATGAATTTAGGGCTTAGCCATGCAGCACAGATCCACCTGATGGAAAAGTCAGATGAACCCCCTGAATTGTTCCATTCCTTTATGATGCCACATACAAAGACAAATTATCAAAATGCATCAGTATCAGCCTTAAACTAAAGGGATTTCTGTCAGGGACTTAGTCATCTTTGGCTAGTTGTAAACATTGGCTTTGAGGTAAGTTGTTCTGTAAGGGGAATAAATCAGTTTATTCAAACAAAGTGTGCATGTGTGTGTGTGTATCCGTGTCCATGTATGTCTGTGTTTATTCAAACATACATACTTCTTAAAACTTACTTGGCTGTCAGCAGAAGTTAGCTACTGGTTTTGTTCTTTGCTTTGTTTTTAGAGGTTTTGTTGTTGTTTGCTTTGTTCTTGAGGCGTGAACTGTGGTTGCCTGTGGTTTTGGATCACACTTCAGTTCTGTATATATCAAAAGAAACGTCCTTACCCGACAGGTACTCTGAGACTGATTGATTGATTGGCTGCCTCATGAGTCCCCTCTGCTGCGCAAGGGCAAAACATTAAATATATCCAAAATTTTCAGTTTAGGATAGATGAGAAAGATGATTTTTTCACACAGAACTTCAAACCCAACAATTAGAAACCAAGTGCCACAAATCCTATGTCAGTTAATGGGAAGTGAAAGTACAACACCCACATCACTAAATACCTTAAATACAAACTCTAAACTCTTGCACTACAGCTTTACTGGACAATAAGGTAAAAATTATTGTCTCCAAGCAACAAATCCCATTGTGTTCCCCTGCATGCAGGACTATTTTCTCTGCCTCGTCTCCTAGTCCTGCAGTTAAGGGAGAAGGAAGGCATTTTGATTTGAGTGTAGGAGGTCCTCTTTGGCCAGCAGAGATGGGGATGACAATGCCTTGTGAGGGATGAAGGAAGCAAACATCATAGTGCTTCAGGAGGATAATAGCTCCACTACTGCGCATTTATTTGGAGAGCAAGGCTGGCATGACTCAGTAGATTCCTGAGGACTAGATTTCCCCAACTCTCCTCATCCCAACATTTAGGAGCCTAAACAGAGCCCTGGTGGGAGGACATCTCTCTGCCCATATTCATACAACCTAAGTTAAGCTCTGTATGATGTGGCAGCAAAAAGTCCTCTAGAGGTTTCTTTTTCTCTGTGTAAAGTGAAGGGGACAGATTGCCATGTCATGTCCATCTGGCCCTCAAAGGAGATAGCAAAGAGAAACCCAAACTAGAGGAAGGAAAATGGGAAAAAGAAAGGTCTGCTTCTTTGAAGGAACACAACCACCCAAACTCAAGGAAGTTGTCCCTACATGTGCAAAAGTACAAGTCCTTTTACCTCATGTGTGTCTTCCTACGCAAAACATCTGGCTCTTCTTTGGGGCAAATAAGTTCCAATATAACTGGCATTTTTCCTCTTTCTCTGTACGTATACTAACTGGCTTATTCACTGGGGTTTCCATAAATTTTCATCAGTGAGTTGTCTTTTTCCACACTTAACTTCTTTTGTTGGTTCTCTCTTTTTACTTTTCCCTCCCCCATCCTCCTTTTGTGTGCAGAGGCTTTCTTTGAAGTCTCAGTATTAAAAGGCCCTATGAGCATTTGCCTGCTTTCTTTGTACTTACGGAGTCAAAGCTCAGATCCCTCTCCTTTTTATTGGCATTGTCTGCACATCCTCAGAGTGGGATATTTTATCTGCCTTCATTATCGAATCTCAGTAGCAAATGTGCTGAGTGAAACTGGAGAGGAATTGAATCTTCTTGCACACGCATGTGCCCACACACACATGCACGTACAGACCTGCAGCAATGTTATCCTCAGCGGCCCGCTGGTAGTACGGCCAACATATCACTGATCACAATAGCCCTCATATTGTAGTATCCAGATGACACTCATCACATGTAGCTAGAATATATGCACTAAGGTGTGAAGCGTGGAACTTTTGCACATACAGAGCTAAACTTCGCAGAGAGCTCAGAGCTGAACCTGAAATGCCTTCATGTGCCCAGTAGAGTCCATTGCAGCAAAAGGGTTCAATTCACAGCAGTTGCCACATTCCCACTTTCAGGCCCCATTCCCAAAAGAGTTCCCAGCCAAGTGTAAATGTCTGACTCCCTTTTCTAATGTTTAAACTCCCTCCTTATAGTCTCAGTTTTTGGTAAGTCTGGCTGTCATCTGATAGTGGCCAGGACTGTACTTTTGAACGGTGTGACCGAAGGAAACGGTGCCTGGGACCAAGAGGGGAGGGAGAGGAACCTCCAAGGGGTGAATGAGTGAGATGTGCTCTATGAACACGCACAGATCCACTTTCCAGCATTTGAACTTCATGAATGCAAATAATCTTAAAAAATCCATGAAGGAAAGAGCATGTAAAACTGCCCTTGTTCTTTCTCCTTCTTTCCTTTCACTTTATCCTGTCAGCACCGCATATATCAAACTGGAGCTCTGGGTTTTAACTAGGCTTTACTGTTTCATTCTGCTTCATGAATTTTTCAGTGTTTACACTTATGCTTAATATAATAAGATTGATAATGCAGCTTCCTGATAGATTCTCATCCAGGCTTCTCAGCTAGAGAGATGTTTATTCTTTCTCCCTAATTTCTGTAATATCCAAAAGTTCATTTTCACCTTTTGCATCTTGATGTTGTTTTTCATCTTTCGGATATCCATCTCCTGAAATAATGTGTTCAAGGTAACAGCATTTACCCACTGGATTTATATGACTGGGACTCAGCATGCTGCCTACACTGCTGCAGCTGGGTGGCTTCTTCCCACCCATAGGTACGTCGGTGGAGCAGGCGGAGGACCTCGCCATGAAGAGCTCTGTGAGCCGCAGTGCTGCTGCAGTGTGCCAACTGTGTTGTTCCAACAGAGGGGGATGGCGTCATCCACATGCTCATAGTCCCACTAACTTTCACTAGTGAGCAAAAGAAAAAAACCTAACAGAAAAAAAAAATAAAAAGAGGCAGAAAAACAAGGAGGATTAGTAAATAAATAAGTGATTTACAACCCAGAAGATTGCATGCTTTGCTTCTTTCAGCCTTGCCGATCCAAAAGTAACGGTCAATGAAAATACTGGCATCAAAATTAAAACAATATATAAAAGAGAATAAGTCTTTTTTGCAGCATGTGTTGACTTTGCTGCCATGGGAAATCAATGAGATGCACAGTTTAGTGGAATTAGAAAGAGGAACAGGATGTTCACATAATCAAAGTGCAGAATAAGCAGCACGAGGATGTTAGATGAAGTGTTTTAGGGCTCAGAATCCTTTCAGACCCCTCATCACTGCCACCACCATACACACCCCCCTTCCTTCCTTCACTCATTTCTCCCTTCCTTCCTTCCTCTCTTTCTCTCTCTTTCTCTCTTTTTGTCTCACTTTCTTTCTTTCTTTCCTTCTTTCTTTCTTTCCAGGTGGACTGAAGTGAGCACGACATTGTTTAGGTTGCAATTTAAGACTTGTGGAATGAGACAGAGCAAAGGGAAATTCTGTCTCAACGGGAAACAGTCGTTGGATACATTTGTTAAAAAATATAATTCTTTTCTGGAAGCACTAGAAGTTTTGCATCTCAGACATATAATCGGCGGGGGGAAAAAAAACAGTGGAGCAAACATTAAAAATTTTGTATTATGGTCAAAGCGCATATTCCAGATGGTATAATTAGATCTCATTTCTTGTCATTTCTTACTGGTTTGTGATCAGAGAAGCCCTACTTGGTTCTTAAAAAAAAATATATATAAAATCAGTTCCAATCATAGCTCATTGCTGTGATATTCTTAATGGCCAGCTCTGGAACTGACAAATGTACTTGCACAGTTGCCCAGCCCTCAGCATCTTGGGAATCTCCTATACGTCAGTGTGACTAGTCATTCACTGAATGTTAAATATGTACTTAAGTGAAATTCTGCCCAAGGGCCCTTTAAGTAAGGAGATTTCAGCTGTCTTTTTTTCAAGGAAGCTCATGACTTTTGCATGGTCACTATTCCTGTGAGCCATCCCAATTAAAAATAACACAGATGGAGCACTTGGATCTGGACTCCTTTCAATCATTTATGGATCAAACACAGCACTTCTTTTTGCCAACAGCACACCTGTCACAGCAACACTCTTGGTGTCTGAGAAACAACCGTTTTAACTTTGCTGGGCCCAAAAACTGTGGTGTTTTTTCCCCCAACTTAGTCATTATCACTTCAAAAAGTATGTTGTTCCTTGGTTTAAATGATCTGATGGAGATCAAGGTTCTAAAAAGTTAAACAATACCAAGCTTGCTTTAATAATATGTTATTAAAGCCCTAAATATCCTCAAGGGAAAACAAGCAGAGATACAGGTTCGTTGACTGTAAAGAACCAGTAAAAAATTCTGGATAAAGATCAGTTGTTGTTGTTTGTTCACTAGAGCTGATATGACACTGGATGCACTCTCCCCTTCTCTTGTTGTCTTCTGCCCCCACCATATAAAGCTGAAGGCACTGACAAGCACGTTGTGGCCAGTGGTGACCGCACTGCATGTCCTGCATTGCATGGTGCTACAATATTTGTAAATGGCAAGACAAAATGTCTCCTGAATCCTTTTCTAAGCCAGTCCCACAGTCACTAAATTCATGTGCCTCTTCCTGGGGCTGTGAACAACCGTTCCTTCTTTGGACAAGAGAAGATGGTCCACAAACAGATTGCAAACAAACAAATGAAAAAAAAAACAAAAACAAAACCAGAAAAAAAGATGAATGCATCACCGCGCACTACACAAGAAAAAGACGGAAGGAAATGAAACATATGGAGACACAAAGCTTTCTTTTTATTTGGTGGTGAAGGAAAGCTCATGGCTCAGATGTGTAAGACATCTCATGTTTTTACTCAATTTTATTTAGGGGTTAGGAGGTTTTATTCTTCAAAAAGTCTGATGGGCTGTATATCATTAACACAGCATCAGATGACTTTGCTTCTCAATGTCACGCCTGTGTCGAGGACTGAATTAAAGAACTCTGGAAAACTGCAGGCAAAATGTTTGGTGATCCTCAGATAAGTATTGATGTGTACATAAACATTTTGTCTCTGTGCTGCTTAAAGAAAAACACCAAACCCTGATTAAAATAAGCAAGTGTTTTAATTCCAAATTTTATCTCTGTATTTATTCTTGTCGCAGTGAGCTTGTAAAAGCAGCTTAAGATGTGCTTTTAAAGATTGTATCTGAGTGCTGATATTTTCTAATATGTTTGAGGATAATTGAAGCTGTCACCTATTATTATTAATCACACCCTTGGGTAAATGTTTTGACAATACGATTGCAGGGCCAATTAAAAAACATAAAAAGTTGCGACTCCGACACTTTCCTGTCACAGCTGTTAATGATGGCATCACTGCTAATCTAGTCATTTGAGTCTCCAAATATTTACAGTGTTTGCTTAAGACTGTGTGCAACAAGAAAGCTTACTCTCCTACCAGGGTGAGAAATGTTAAAAGAAAGAAAAAGAACATTTTAAAGCTGTTGTGATGTATAAAGATCTGTGACTGGGGAGTTTTTTGAATCTTTCTCAACCTGGAAGGATATTTTTTAAGTACTGGGTTCATGTGGGAGAAAAGTAAACTTTTTCTTACTATTCAGAGTTTTTCTTAGACCCTGACTTTATATCGTCTTTATTTTCATAATTTGTAAAGAAGGGCCAGTTGTATGAGTCAATTGATACTCTCTGGAAGACAGCTTAGATTAAAACTATTCCTGGTAGGAACAGAGGTTACCTGCATTCTGAGTATGGCAATAAAAAATGAGTCTTCTTGTCATAAAGAATTTAAGGTTGTAAATATAATTCCTGTACCAGATCAGGATAAAAAAGTAAAATCTTGGGAGGTGGGGGGGGAGGGGGGCAGTGTTTGGTTCTTGTTTTTTTCCAGTGTACCAGACATTCAAGGGAAAGAATCAATTCTAAGAAATCAGAATTTTGTAGTATCTGTAATATTTTTCATTGTATTTTTATTTACAAAAACACTAGAGTTTGTGATAGCAGAGCTAGAACATCAAACAGAAGTTCACTGTGGCATGACAACATTGTTTGCAAGATTGGAACAGGACATGTCGGCAAATGAAAATGTATATGTTCCAAAAAAATCCTCTGGGAGGAATTCACCTGAACCACTGCTGCTAAAGGACTGTTTCATCTGAGCAACCGTGAGTTCGAGTGTGTCAGTGCTTCCTAGCAGAAAGCAAATCCTCCAAACCCTCCTTACCATCCCCGTCTGCACATTTCCACCTCACATGGGGATCCTGCTCGGGGACTCTCACGTGCTGTCACCATCAACACCACGCCTGACACGGGACACAGGAAAGAACAAGCTCAGCTTTCAGATCTGCAGCCCAGTCGGACATCAGACTTTCTCCATGACACAGGGCCACCAGCTAAAGGAAGCGATGACCATGCCACACTCTACTTGTCCCCAGCTGGGGCACGCTAGGGATCCCTGCATGCACACTGACCACAGCTGAGTAAACAGTAATGCAACTCTGCTGCTCCTCCTGAACAGATTATAGCCTGCTAATGCTCTGCCTGGAGAGTCCTCACATCTCCAGTTACACATTGCTCCCTCCTGCTTCGGCCCCAGAAACTGAGAGTCAGGTACTTGCCATGGAAATGTAGTGCTGGGGGCAAGGGAAGGGGATGCATCCAGCACACTCCTGATGCACTTTCTCCTTCCCCTGGGCTGGACAGACAAAGCCCCTCCAAGCTCCTTCCCCTACTCTGCTGCCACTTCTTTTCTTTCCTTTCTTATTTTCTTTCCTCTTTCCTTGCTCGGGTTTATTTCCCTGTTTCCTTTTTTGTTCTTTTTCTCTAATACTGTATGTCTTGTTTCTGGTTTCCACACAGATGCCAGTGGCACACTGCCCATGGGGTACTCGCAGAGATGGGAAGCCCAGATGCCATTCTTCCTCTGAGAGTGCTTGGAGCTGCAGCAGCAGAGCTTGGTCTGTGAACTGGTTAGTAGGACAAGCAGCTCTGCATGGTCAAAAAAAGCGTTCTGGCAGTCACTGAGGCTAGAAAGGCAAGCAATTGGCCTTTCTCCTAAGCTCTCGTACTGCTCTGCACAGAGTGGTGGGAGCATGCTCCTGCCGGAGCAAGGCAGAGGTGAGCTACATACGGAGCTCTCCTAACTCTCTTCCTCCTTAGAGCTTCACAACTGTTGCAGAAGTCCAAACCACATTGAGTTAACTTTACGTGAAGCATTTTGCAGCCAATTTAGAGAGGTCATTATTCTCACCTTGTGTGGATGGAACCAACTTCTGTTTCAAGGATGAAAGTTAGGCTCTGACCCAGTGAAGACCAGCTGTAGGACTGCTTACTGTGGGTCGTGTCTTAATCGCACAGTTCTCAAGCTCACAAGACAAAACCAGCCCTCGCCTCGTTGTGTACTGCACAGGAACACTGTCGACTTCTCCAGTGCAAGACCTGACCCATCCCGTGGTGGACCATGCCAATCCAGAAACATTTTCCTTCAGTTAGTAGCTCCCAGGCGTCAGTTCAACTTCAGCTGCCAGAGGCAGAGGTGATGCCATGACCTCCTCAGCCATGTCTTTCCCCACCCAGCCCTCTCCTGAACACTCTGCAGTAATTCCCCACATCGTCAACACCCAGGTTGCAAAACCCAGGTTGCTGACCCAGTGCAAAGTTCAGACCAGGCAGATCTAGCACTTTCATTGGAAATGTTTTCTTGCCCCTGTGCCTCCGTTCACTAAAAGCAGGCAGGTTTCCAACCTGTCCTCCACCTGATTTCTGTACCACTTCTCCCTCCCTCATCTCTTCCCCTTTCTGATATTAAAGACCACAGCACTTCCTTTTGTAGGAAGCTGTAGTTAAAAGTTACGGTTGCCTTCTCAGTGTGTGTTTCTGCTAGAAAGACTTAACTGCTCTCTGGGGCCAGTTTTTTGCACTGGTGCATATGTATTACTTGTAGCATGAGCAGACCTGGCCAAGCATAGCCTTCCCTGCTGTTAGCTTTCTGTTTGCATTATGACTTCATTTACTGCTGAAATTAAACCTGTGTGTGCATGTATGTGTGTGAGTTGTGATTTCACTGGGAATATTAGCAGGGGCTGAATTTCAAGTGTAACTGTGGAAGGCATTAACGATTCAGTCCCGCCTCAGAACTCCTTTTTCCTTTTCCTTCCCATCCCCTTATCAAGTTCAAATAGTAATCACAGGCAGCATCTCTTCCTTCTCCCGCACTGTGCTAGTCCCAATTCACTGTGGGCCTGCTCCAAAGTCAGTTGAAAGACACCCAAGGACGTGCACATCCTCTCGTTTGGGACTGCCTATGAAAGATGGAAACTGAGATGAGTACGTGCCGCTGCTGCTATCATGCTCAAAGGAGAGATGGCTGCAGCCAGCTGTGGGGGAAGGCATGATGCAAGTGCAGAGCCCAGAGAGCATCAGAGATGGTCCATGTGCCGCAACTCTTCCAATCTGCAAGAGGCAAAGCCTAATGAGCAGGTGTAGCAGAGACGGTACATGGAGCTGGTGTGTTGCAAAGAAACAGTTATGATTCTCACTGCTTAAAAGCAGCAGAAAGAAAATGCAAACCATCAGCTGAATAATAATGGAGAATACTGAGTATTTAAGCTGAGATATTTTTAAGCCAAGACTTAGCTATGAGAGGCTGCTCCTCACCTCCTCAGTGTCAGCTTTGCACACCTTCCCCTGGAGCTACTGAGCCTTGCTGCCATCAGGTCCTCACTTGCTGGAGTAGAGTAGGGTAGAGTAGAATAGAATAGAATAGAATATTTCAGTTGGAAGGGACCTAAAACGATCATCTAGTCCAACTGCCTGACCAATTTGGAGCTGCCCAAAATTTAAAGCATGTTATTAAGGGATGGAACTAGATGATATTTAAGGTCCCTTCCAACTCTAACTATTCTATGATTCTATGATTGTCCAAATGGCTTTTAAACACTGACAGATTTGACCACCTCTCTAGGAAGCCTGTTCCAGTGTTTGACCACCCTCTCAGTAAAGAAACATTTCCTAATGTCCAGCCTAACCACCCCCTTGTGCAGTTTTGGATCATTCCCACGCGTCCTGTCACTGAACACCAGGAGAAGCGATCAGCACCTCCACCTCCAATTCCCTTCCTCAGGAAGAGTTAGCTGGGCTTCAGGCCAGACCTTCGCTTCCTAAGACCTTCCCCTCTTGTGGTGGCAAAAAAGCAATTACTCTAGGTACGGACAGTTGGGTACATGGCCTGACTGTCAGTCCTTCACATCAGACTCCAGGAGACATGTTCTTGGAAGGCTTTTAGATTAACAGTGGAAATGGATTTGGCTGACACACAGCGTGGTACAAATTACAAATCCTCTATTGCAAAAGACCCTGCTGAAATCAATGTTAGAGTGAAGTTCAGCTTACCCTTCTTCCTCCAGGCGATGTAGGTCCTTGCAACACCCAGGAACTCATTTTGGTGTAGGTTCCCCCTCCCCATATCTTGCAAAGAAAAGGGGGCTGCCTGACCCAGGGGCTGTGAAGCCCAGTCTGCATTTGAGGCACCTAAAAGCTAAAGGCTCAATCACCTTTGCTCTGCAGTCTCTTCAAGTGGGAATGAAATTACTTCCCTCCCCCTCTCTATTTAAAGGAATTAATGATATTTTCTGTCCTGTCTATCTAGAGAGAGCAAATAATTGGAAGAGAATTGATCTTTTGAAGTAACAACGTCAGCACAGCCTTCTTTCTCTCTCACCCCTTCTGCCCAATTCCTACTTCAGCAGAAGGAAGGTTTATGAAGGAAATTAGTTTCACCATTTGCATACACCAATATATTTAGCTGGTGGCTGTGCAGGTCCAATTAACTCAACTAACAATATGGGTGAAATGAGGTTATTGGATTATACTTGTAGCCAATTAGAGTTGCCACGGTTGAATTACTCCCTTTCTTAACCTTATTTAAAGTTAAGAAAACATGTTGATGATAAGACTAGATGGTTTTGCTCCCTCTGGCTCCAAGTACAGAATATTTCTATTTCCTCCAGCGACGCCTTAGAATCAAAGACAGTCTGCATATGTGGGCAGGTACGTTTTATGGTCAGGCACATTTGTGCATTTGGTCAGATCAGGACTGATGTTTGAAGGCAAACTGGCCCCATTTGTTGTGCTTCTCTGGGCTTCTTCCAGGGAAAACAAAACTGGAGGAGGCACTTACTGCACCCCGGTCCCCAATAGGCTTTCCTTGCGTGCAACCTGAAGCAGGGTTAATATGAATTTCAGCTCCTCAGCATCAAAGGCTCGGTGGATCCCCTCCTAATGCAATGTAAACATACTTAATGTTTTCTGAACAGAGTAGGGTTTTTTTTTCCCTCCTGTAAATGGTAAAGGCTATTTGGGTTCACGAACCCATTTCCCACTTGCAAGGAGATTTTCCCAATAAAATTAAAGTCCATCCCATTTTTACATGATTGCAAACAAGAACTAAAGGCAAACTCTCTGTATGAAGTCCTGGGTATATCTGTTCCATATTTCTGACAAGGACTTTGTATTGCTCCATGAAACCTCTCCAATATCATAGCAATATCACTGGTTCTGCTTAGAAATGGCCACAAAAGAAAGCTTTCTCCTGAGGGAAGCTGAAATCTTTTGTCCCTGTGCAGTGGTGGTTGTGATGTCACAAAATAAAATGATGATTCAAAAAGGGGAAACAAATTATTGTATCAGAGGAACTGCTTTACTTGATGAAAAAAACAAAATTTATGTTGAATTTTTATGTACAGTTTTTAGAATTTGGGGAATTATTTTAGAGTAAAGTTAATTAAAATTGTTTCAAAAAGGGAAATTGCAGTGTGTCTTGAAATGACCCAGACATGTACCTTGTTAAAAGCATAACCAAGATTTTTCGTGTCTTTCAGAATGAGAAAATTAGCTGAAACTGTCATAAATGGAGGAAAATATTTGAATGCTTTCAAACTGTGTTCCATTCCTGTTCAGGAAATGTTGGCACTTCTTTTTTCCCCAAAAAAATATTTTCACTCAGGTCTGGCTTGGAGGCTTTGTATAAAGTTGTACAGAAGAGAGACGATTGTTTGCCCTCACCAGTAGCTCCCCACGAAGAACATCCAGGCTCCCTTGCTTCCAGCGTTGGGCCCATCCTGAGAAGCCAAAACCTGAGGACGGGAGCAGCCGGGATTGAACCTGCAGAGGGAATTTGCGCTATTTACCACTGGATTTCCCTCAGCCAAGCCTTTCCTCATTAGTCTGCCAGCAGGAAGGACGGGCTTTGGGCTGGTCAGAAAGGTACTCGATATACTAGATCAGCCAAGCAGTGACAACCCTTCTGTGGGCTCTCCTTGCCGGTGGGACACCGCGGTGCTTGCCCATGAATCAGCCCATTCAGGCTCTGTTCTGCAGTAGCAGTGCCATTCTGCCAATGACAGACAGGGGCCACCGGCAAGGCCACATTCTCCTCCTCTCCACCACACACGGCCATTGTCCTCCACAGATGCTAATGGACTGGGAAGCTTCCTGAGCTACAAGCCCTCCCATTGTCCCCGGGAAGTGCTTTCGCTTGTCTTTCTCTTTCAGCTGGAACTGGCTACACACCATTCACTTCCCAGACATAATGCTGTCCTTTGTGGCCGTCTCCAACACGGTTTGGAGAATGCCGTAATAGGGACAGGCCCGGAGCATGAAAGGAAGGGATTGTGTTCACCGAAGGGCCTGGCTTTCTGGAGAAGGCCAGGGGGCCAAGGAGGCGCCAGTCCTTAATGAGCTTCACTGGTTGCCTCCTCTCACCTCCCTTCCCCTCCAAAGCCTTACCCTCTTCTTCCAACCCCCAGTTTAAATATAAGGGGAGTTTTAATCCTGTACTTAATACATCTCCTGCATGCTTCTGAGCTTCAAAGTAAGTGAATCTTTTGTGTCCAAACTATGGACAAACTATGATCTCTGTTGTAAACTGAGTGGCCTGTTAAACCACCAATGCTCTGAGTAAAAATGGCTTTCAGTAGGGAGCTTCTACAATGATGAGGGGACAAAAAGCTCTCTCTTCCTAATGTTTGTTCTCACTGCTCCTGGGGCTGCCAGAACCACTCCTATGAGGGGTCTGCCCTGGCTATGAAGCTGATGGAGTCCCTCTTATGTCCTCCAAGCAAGGAGATGGTACCACAACACATGCTGACCTCCCAGTGGATCCAGACAGACCATGCTGTGAAAAAAGGCCTCCGTACACAAATAATGAATGAGAATGGTGTTCCCTGGGAGCAATACTGCTCTCTTGATAGGTGAAATGGCTCCAATGTGGTTCAGGGCAGGGAAGGGCACAATCAACCGTCCACCTGCAGTACTGGCACACGGCACATTAACTGCCTAATTTCTCACTGCATTTTCCTAGATGTTATCTAAAGAGAACAGCAAGGACACCAGAGAACCCCTTTATTTTGTTGTGAATAAACAACAGCTTATTAATCACTCACAGCAGTGGCTCATGCAGGAGAATAAACACAGTGGAAAATAATCTGGCTTTTCGTAAAATCTGACATGATTCAGCACAGCTTCATGGGCACATGGTATGGTCATGTGTCCAAATTCAGGTATACTTTATGAAGGCGTTCCATTTTCGTGAAACCCAGCAATAACAATCTTTAGATGTTAAGCTGATCACTGTCTGGGGGGAAAAGGGATGTGACCCTGCAGTGCAGCAAGGGCTGTACTGGTGTCTTCTTCTGCACTGCACTGCATTGGCAACCAGCATGGAGGAGGTACTGCACTCACCTCTGAATTGCTGTGGGACATACCCTGTTTCCACAGAACAACCAGCAGGCTTTGGTAGGACTGGGAAGTAATACCTGAGCTCTCTTTCTGGAATCATATTCTCCCTGGCCTAAAGCAGACCTAAATCATGTCGCATTCTGCTCCTGGTTTTCTTCTGATCTTTAACTTCCTGGAGTTAGAAAGCTGACCTCCTCTGATGGGTCCCACTTTTTTCCCCACTCCCAATATTTTCCAGTGGAAGGGTCGGAATTTGCACCAAAATATTCAAACTGCGGTTCTGAATTGCTACCTTCTCCTCTGTTCCACTTGGTGAGAGCTGACATTTGTTTTCTCTGTGCTGCCAGTGTATGAGTGAAGTGCAGATCACAGATATCTTTGTGCTGAGGAAAATAAAGAACATCCCAGACCATGTTCATAACAGTTTAGGACATCCCCAAAGCATCTTAGTAAGCTGCTGGCCTATTTGTATTTGTTTGCCTATTTTTTAAGAGGTGCTTCTTAAATCTGAATGTTTTCCCTCTGCTCTGTGTAAGTGCAGACAACGACTCATGAATGATTGTGCTGGGAGTCCCTTCCCAGGCAGGTTTTGCAATGCTGCACCTTAAAGAGCTTTGCTTGTTCTTCCTTCCTACTGTGAGCCATGCCATCAGCATTAACATCTCTCCAGTAGGTTTGATCAGCTCCTGCCCTTGAGGAGAAGGCCAAGGGGGCAATCCTCACCCCAGAGAGGCTATTTTGAATACTGAAGTGCTTGCTGAATGGTAGTTTAGCCCAGTACTCCTCTGCCTATTTGCTGCCACCACCTTTTTTGTTTCTAGTAGCTTAGTTTAATGATACAAGTGACCTCAGCCTTTTCCTAAAGGAGATTAAGATGATGTCTGGGGACACCAAGATATGAATGCGAGGAAAATGCAAGCTTGATAATCTGGGCATGCTTTATTTTTCCCTCCTCTCTAATACAAAAAGACCATTTGAAGCATCAGATTGTGCAAGTGATAGATTTGAACGCACCTGAATAATTCTTTCACCTTGGGGAAAGGGTCATGAACAACAAGACTTGGAGTAGTGCACTACTCCCCAGCTACACCTTCACATCTGCTGCTGTAAAGGCTGTGGACCTGAAGGTCCTTCTTTTAGACGCTACGACTAAGGAAAGGAAGGCAAAAGGAATATCATTCCTCTGTTTTCCTCACATCCCCGGCTTGACTCCTTAAAAGGAAGCCTGAAGGAGGCAGCATGCTTTTCCAGCTGACCTTGGGGAGGAGATTTGCTCAAGAAGCCTGGGGTGGTGTCTCCTGCCTCTACACTGTGCGAAAACAATTCTTGCTTTGAGCATCTTGAAAGCATGGAGACTGACTTCAGTTTTAATCTCTGCCCAGAGGGAAATACAGTATGAAAGCAGGAGAGTTAGAAGGGCCTGTGAGAGAGTAGAGAGAGACAGGTACATTTGAAGTCTCCTGTGATTGCTCTTGCTCAGCACATGGTACAGGCTCCTGTGAGCTGCCTCCAAACTCATCTGACAGGCATGAAGGTCCTTTTAATTACAATGGCACATATGTTCTTTTATCAGATAATCCCAGCAGCGAAAGATATCACACTTGAACTGCCACTTGGTTTTTGAGTAGTGTCAGAAAGACCTGGTAAAAATCAGATAGGAGAGTGACTGGAAGTGGGCGCATAGACAATAGGCATCTGAGCCTGCTTTTGTAAGCATGGTCTACTGTGAATTGGGTCCCAATTCTAGTCCTGCACCAAGCTACTGAAGTATTCAATGGGTCGATGATGGGATAATAGGAAGTTAGGGGTGGTGAAAATTTAATATCCCCCTGCAAGATTAAATGGGACTATTTATTTCTTACTGTGATTTATAATGCTCCCTTATGTTGGCACTCACACATCATAGGCAAAAAAAAATGAGATTAATAACAAGAGAAGAGTAAGAAATAAAACATTTCAGTGGACTTTCAAATGCCTCCTTTATAGGAAGTTGCACTCTCCAAGGAGTGAATTACTGAACACAGAAATTTGATAGCCTTACACACCCTTTGTTTCGGATGTGTGATGCTGTATTCTTCAAGAGGGGCTGGAATCTGATATCTCTTGCTCCTTGGACCCTGCAAGATGATAACATTTATCAGCAGTTTTCTGGTCTTCTCAGAATCTGAACTGATTTTGCATATGAGAAACAGATTGTACTGAGGTGCAGGTCAGGACCTTTCTCCACCACCACATCCCAACAAGCTGCTGCAGGTAAATGTGTGTATTCTCAGGGGAGTCTGGTCTTGTGTGATGTAGCTCCACACACATCTGTGAAGCTGTTACGTTTTTTGCCCCAGGGACACGAAGATGGTATTCACAGCCAAAATACATGGCTCTTAATCTTTGCGTGGGAAAATTACATATGGACAACTGTATTCAAAATCATAACCATCATCTATGTAAATTGAAGGAAAATTGAAGCTGTGCTGTCAGGCCTGTTAAAGGAGATCAGACCTGAGCTTTCTTCTTCCTTCAATATATATAGTGTACATATCCCTCCTTAAGTTTCAAAATGTTTTACCGTGAAATTAGTATCATTATCCTCAGGAGTTAAGTGCTATAAAACTGTAATTCTTTACATTGAAATCTGAGGCTCTACAAGGTAAAATCACCCGCCTGAGGTTACTTGTGAGCCAATTGCATCAACAGAAATGAGTCTCTGCAGTCCCAAACCACCTTCTTTGTCAAAATGAACATGGACTAATTTATGTGTTTTTTGAAGCATTCAGCCCACTTCAGTTTCAGGTCTTTCTTTTTCTTTTTTTTTTTTGTTGGATTGTTCAAAATGATGGGAATTTGCAAACCATAAGGTACTAGAAAATGGAAGGGAAGGCACTACTTTTTATGCCAACTATCAATTCAGCAGGATTGTCACTTTATCCAGTACCAGGTGGCTTTTATTTAAATTGCCACGTATGTGGCTGCTTGGTGGGCAGATGGGCGATCTGTGTGTTTGTATCTGAGGGTAGGCAGTGTATGTCTGTCTGCTCTTCGAATATTTCCTTCTCCAGAAAAGAAGGTGACAATTTAAAGGAAATCATGACTTTCTGAAAAGAGCCACAGGGCAACTTTAACTCCCACAGGACTCAAAGAGATCAGCGGAATTGGAGAAGGGAAATGGCATTTCTGTCACTTCCCACAGCAGATCTCCATTTTGAGGCTTCTTATTCCCATTCAGGTGTTCAAGAGCCAGGCTGCTATTTGCACAGCACTGCCATTGACATAACAAACTCTGCCAGACCCAGTCACACAAAAACATAACGTGCAATTTGTCAGCCTCCTACCAGCTAGCGTTCTCAGCGGTCAGATAACACTGCTGCATTGCACACCTCCAGCCCCTCATTCCCCTGCTGTAAAGAAAGGACTGGAAATGTTTGAAGCATTTTAAGTGGCAGTAGATAAGGAGAAAAGTGGATAAAATTTAGGGCATGGTTATTTTGCAGCCATGGTGAGAATCGTTGTAATATGGACATATCTGAGGTAGCTTTAAATTACTAGGCATCTGTAACTGTGACAGTCCAGAGCTCAGGCAAGGGCTGTGAAGCTTTTTGTAAAATCAGAGCAGTGTCTGTATAGATGCTACTAGCACCTTGAAAACTAATGCTGGTATGTCCAAAGTGAGCACAGAAAAAGATCAAGTCTGAAAGAGGAAAAGGTCTGAGTCTGAAAGAGGAAGATGCAACACGCTGAAGTGCAGGTAATATATTTCAGGCAGGCTGAAGTTTAGGTGATGCTCATTCCAGAAAGAGAATGGAAACTGATTCAAGCTAAGACGTAGAGAACAGACCATGGAGAGCAATCTTGTAATCTTGTAATGGATGAGAGACACATGAAGTGTCTCAGGACAGCCTCCACATTGAGCTGGAGATCATCTCTAGCCAGTTTCTATTGATCCATCCTCTGGGTTACTCACTTCCTCCATGATGAACCACAATTACTTAAAAGGGATCATTTATAGCATCAAAAGCTGAGTGGAAAAAGGACATCAGACTCTGACCCTGGTATTCATGTTGTAATTAGGAAAATATTGTCCAACCCATGAAGGAGCTTGAAACCATCAAATTTTCTTTGGGAAAGGGAGCACACACTCATGTGCTGCTCATAGGCAAGCTCATATACTTTGAAGTTTATAACGCCAGGGCATGGAAAGTAAATGCCCCAAAGTTTGTTGTTGATAAATGATTGTGCTTCTGAACTGGTAATACAAATGCACTGAGTCGTGAAATACAGCTAATATAATTAATCTTGCA
This sequence comes from Anarhynchus alexandrinus, assembly GCA_008711295.1. Taxonomy (NCBI): domain Eukaryota; kingdom Metazoa; phylum Chordata; class Aves; order Charadriiformes; family Charadriidae; genus Anarhynchus; species Anarhynchus alexandrinus. The sequence goes on along the minus strand of VUYV01000011.1, from coordinate 1,156,536 downwards.
ATATTGTAAATCTGTTGGAGACAGATAACATGAGAATTTTGCTCTACTGTTTCACACTACAGCAAAAACCAATAAAGTGGTGTTTAGAGGGAAGCCTGGAGCCTAAATATTTCCAGGTGACTTTGGTGATTTAAAAAAAAAAAAATCTGTTTACATAACCTTCTACAAAAACCATACATTATGCATAACACCAGCTTGCTCTGCCCTAGAACTGCTACAAGAACTACCTGAAGAATAAAGATATACTCTATATTATGTTCATTTTTTTAGAGAAAAGTTAAGCAATTGTATGAACATCTGAGGGCTTCGGAGATTTGGGGGCTTGGGGATTTGTTTGTTTGGGTTTTGAGCCATTGCTGTTAGAACTTTCATAACAGCAACTGTTCTCCAGTTATGGATCTCAAAATCAATGACCTCTCTTTATATGAACAGGATTTAGGGATATGTTAGTCTATTTCACAGTCAGTAAGTTCCCTTATTTCCTGCATTGCAAATTACCTCTGTGCAACCCCTTTTGCTGATAGCCAAGAGGAACATCCAGCTACTAGCACAAAGGTTGGACAACTTTCACCTTCCCAGTCTTTGCTCAGATCAGAGACAAGCCAGTATGAAGGAAATTTATGCTGGCATCACAAAGGAAACATGCCAGAGAAGCCTGTTGCAGTGTCATCTTAAAGCCCAAATCAGCTACAATATGGAAATAAATGAATCACTCATACAGATGCTTCATAAGACATTTTGAAAGACACATGTGCCACGGCTATGAGGGGACAAGTCAAGTCCACGCCAGGCATGCAGACCTCTGAGTAACCTAGAAGGCAACCAACCTCTGGCACCAGCTGGGGAGTGCCCTGCATGGACTGGTCTGGGGCTCTGAGCAAGGGGATCTTCTCTGAAGCCAAGTCTTGCTTTGGGTCTGTCCCAATCTGGAAAATTCTTAGCCCTTCTGTGCCACTCCTGATTCCCAGTGCCACCTTCTTTGCATTACAGAGCAAGTGAATGAATCCAGCGTACCCAGATTTCAGTATTTAAAATACATTTTGTGTTAGGGAGCGGGGTGTCAAAACGGTAATGGTTGCACAAGCTCCAAGAAGCTGGACGTGACAGACTAATTAACAGCTTTGAAATGCCTAACATCAGGTTGCCCACAATAATGTCATGTAAAAAAGGTGGCTGCAACACAGAACTATTGGGTTAAATACTTATTTACAAATATTTTTACTTGAAAAGCTTTCAGTTAATTGGAGCCAGTCAATTATTCTGACTGAGATCTATTCAAACAGCATGGTGCATAGTAAGGGGTTACCGCTAATTGGATTGCACAGACACGATGATGCTCCTCACGAGCTACCACGTCTTATCAGCCCCAGACCCAAAGTAACCAAAAGTCTCTTCCATGAAACATCACTTTGCTGGACTCTGCAACGGAGAGGATAATGGTTCATATATTCATACACACTCCCAGCTCAGCTTTGCAAACACATTTTTGTAAGCAGCAAAACACACTGTGTGAAAGGGAACATCGTGGCTATTGGCATAACTTTCACACGACTAAGTCATGATCAAGAGATGGTCCTGCTCAAGACCTTGTTTCAGATTATTTCTAGCTCTAACCTGAAAGCTCAGGACTGATGTTCAGCACAAGTCTGTTATTTCCACAGACCCTGAGCGCGTGTGTTGGGCATAAGCTTTAAACAGGTTTGAGGAATCATTCTCATGCACTCCCTGTAGCTAAAGACAAGATTTAACTATCCATGTAAACACAGACCTCAAAGAGCCAGGGAGGCTGAACTGACTAGTTGTGACTCTTTGATTTTTATACTAGGTCTAAATTTTGTTTCTAAGATGTCAGGAACTGTGTTGCAGCCTCTGATGCAACAGGGGCTGTCTGCTGTCTTGAATCCCATCACACTGATTGATTGACCTGAGTTGTCCTCCTCAGTTGCATGGATGAATCTTGACTTCTGAAATTTAAGTTTCCAGGTCTTGTAAGAGAGAGCAGACAGCTTCTGCTTCAGCTAGTTTTATTCTTCAAAGAGGGAGTCTTGGCTATCCAGGGTGGGCAACATCTTTCCATAATAATACAACCCTTACTTAGAAATCTCTCACATCACATTTCCTCCTTTTTAGTTTCATGAGGTCTTGCATCTCAGCTCTACAAATAATACAGGTCTGAACCAGGTAATTCCTAAAATCTAGTGATGCTCATTCTCAAGAAACAGGTGTCTTAGGCCTGCTACTACTGCCAAATAAAATCTATAGTTTAACCCAGGGCATGTCTTCTCAGCATAAAGATGTCCCTGAGGCAGCGTGAAACTGGGTGGACATTGCTCCCCCTACCCTGGCTATACGCATAGAAACAGGACTGTGAGCAGAAACAAGAAAAAGGGAACAGGACTTCAGGTTGGATCCATGCCACTTCAGTTCTTGGCTCTTGTTTCAGTCTCTTTGTGGCTGGTAAAAGCTGAGCAGCCTCATTTGGGGATGGACAACAGAATTCAGAGTACTGCCAAAATGAGTTGCATTACCAGTCCCAACCTGTGTTATCTTCATGCCTGCTGGAATGAATACAGCCTTTTCTTAGCACTGTGGTTGGTACTCAGCAGGGGATTGAAGGGCAAGTAACTCATTTGGAAAATTCACCATGCACTCATCCTGCAAGAGCAGCAGCGTGTAGTTTCCCCATTTCTCCTTTTCTTTTTTTTTACTGTGTTCTTTAATTGGATACACTCCTAAGTACTTTTTGGAGACTATGAATGGATGCCAGGATGGACATGTCTGGATCTACGGAGAAAAAAAGGGTATCAGTGATTCACTTGTAAGCAGTGTCTCCCATGCACTTAAATGCCTACAAATTTCAGGAAGAAAAAAATCTACTAGCTTAAGGGGAAAAAAGCACTGCTTTAACATTTCATTAAATGTATAACTCCAGGCATTCAATGACACATGGAAAGCTGATAATAACTATAATTAACATCTCTCGACATTGACTGGCGTCTTCACTCTGAAGGATGGCACCCCTCCTCCCAGAACTGAGCACACCCATGGGACATTACCACAGTAAGCAAATAATTAGCCTGGAAGCCTGTCAGAGCTCCTGAGGAAAGGCAGTATTGCCAGTCTTCTGCCACTGTGAACCTGCCTCGGTTCCCTCCACTTATGCTCTCTGTTGCTGTCCCCTCTCTGGTAGCCTGGTGGTCAAGTCTAGCTCTGCAACTGGCTTCTCTGGTACTTTGATTTTCAATTACATCTCTGCCTGGGAGTACAACGGGGAAGTCAAGAAACTTGGGTCCGTGGAAGCATTCAGACCTAACTTTGCTCCATGTCCCATTCTCATTACCTTTTCAAGGACCTGGAATCCAATTTCCAGCCCCCTTTTCTCTGTAACCGGACTCTAGCAACCACTGCCTCTCCTATCACTTCACATTGCTCTCTGACCTATACAACTACTCACCAATTCAGTTTTCCTCCCAAGAGTGTCTTACAAGTGAGAGTCCAGAGGCAGCTCCATGTCTACAAGGTTTCTGGATCCCCAAAGAAAAGATCTCCATGACCTCCATTCTAGCTACTGCCGTATTGCCGAGTTGCCTTCCCTTCAGGTGCTGAACTTCCCTTGTGCAGCAGGGCAGTGCTAGCAGAGCGGAGTATTTGATCCCCATTGGCCTCGAAGGAGCAGACCACACTTGAGAGAAGGCTTTGTAGCTAAACCAGATTAGAGTTCACATATGAAAAAAATGTGTCAAGTCTCTCCTGTGATCACCAATGTCATCTTTTATTCTGGCCACATCCTGAGTTTTTGGAGCATGAACAGCCACCAACAGAAATGTTATCAGTGTCATTAGGCCCAATGAAAACAAAAGTATATCAGCATGTTTTGTTGTCAATCTTGCTTGTATCACATGCAAAGCACAGTTCCTGTTGTCATTTTTCTTCCCTGGCAATCTGATATCTTCAAGGAAGAAAATCAAGTCTGAACAGTGAAAATTCCAGGACAAACATTTTGTTGAGCAGTTGCCTTTTGATCTAAGCTGCTGATACTTACAGAAACAGAATTAATCAGAATTGTTTAGGGAAATAAAACCTGAACTCCTCATTCAAGCCCCAGTTCTGCTTGTCTTTATTCATGCAGAGCTGCACTGTGCTCTATAATCAGTCCCACAACAACACGTTATGCTCCTGCAGTGCTCCATAGCATGGTAGTATCACAGACGTGGTTGCCATTCAGCACAATCAGGGGGGTACAATTCACCATTCAGCTATTGATGTGGTCCAATGCCAGCCAAACTTGAGAAAGGCTAATGTAAAATGAGGTTGGTTTGGGTCAACCCCCGCCTCTCAACACCTCTGAGTCCTCTGGGGTCAATTCTCACCATTTTGCCTGTGCTGCCCTCAGAATGCTGCGTAGTAACTCACCTCAGCGCAAGGATCCAACCCACAGGAAGCTTTTACTAACAACTGCTAAAAAGTATATGAGAAGCTCTCCATTTTCATCTTGCCTGCATTGCTGTAAAATGGTGACAGACCTCCCTGGCTGACACTGAGGCATTTTGAGCCTTTCTCGAGCAGCAGCTGAGACGCAGCTCACCACAGAAACAGCTGAACGCTCAGCAGCCCACCTTTGCTTTTCATCTCAGCAGTCTGCAGAGAAGTGCTTGCAGTGTCAGTGCTTCCTCTGATGCACAGATTTCGGATGGTGGCTGTTCCAAGCAGCAAACATTTGCTCTTTAACTTCCTTTCTCTAATTAAAGCTAATTCATGGTACAAAGGTGCTGCCTCGGATACAGAAACTGAGGGACCGGGATCCCTAAAAGAGAGATTACACCTTCCTGCTTTTTGTATTCACCTTGCATTTGGGACTTAAAAACTCATCCAGATAAAACAAGGGAAGCTAACAAAATGCCCTGACTTCAGGTCACTCCCTTTCTTTTGAGATAAGAAACCAACGTGAAGGGCCTCGGTGTGAGCTGCAATTTAGCAATAGGACAGCAAAATAGTTTTGTAGAAAAAGAGCTTGTTCATTTTGCTAAGAATTGTTGGAACAATTTCTTCTCCTGTTATGAAAGCTGACAGGGAACTTCTTTTAACCTGTCACTCAGTCAAAAACTGCAGCTGCAAGATGTGGTTATTTGTCTTCATTGGAAAGTTGAGAACTTCGGGGGAAAAAGTTCCCCAAAAGCATCCCCAGGAGCAGACTCTATAGATGAATTTTCAGTTCATGACAGCAGGAATTGTTTCACCGGGAGCTTATTGGGGGGAAAAAAAAAAAAGAAAAAAAAAAGCAAGCCTCATCGTGAATCTGGGTCCAGAGAGAGAGCAATCATGTTGAAAGCAAAAGCTGCAATTTAATATATGCAGAAGATGGGACTTTATTCCACACTCAGAAAAGGGAATGTGCTGCTAATGAAAGTGTATTAAGAAAAGAGCTAAAAAGGGTACAAAGGGACCCTTTTCACATATGTGTAGAATGTGCCTCATCTCTATTGAAATCCCCTGCTAAGAGAAACAGCAGTCCTCTCCTTCATTTTCTGCTCTGACCCGCAAGTGCTTCAGAGTGGTCCATTCTTTTGGCGCTTTAATGACAGAGGAAAAGTTAGCAGTGAAGAGCCAGCCTGGTTAGTGAAGGCAGCAATCTCCCCTTTTTGGCAGAGCTGCTTGTCAGTGCATGCCCAGGAAGCAAAATATGGAAGATGCCTCGCAACCACTTCAGTCCAACCCCAATCCTGTATTTAGGCCTGGAACTTTGGGGGAGAACTGTTGGATTAGCAATGGGGTGATCTAAACTGTGAGGTGTGGTCCTGGAGCATGGGGCACCATGCCTGCCTTTCCCCTGGGGGGATCTGGGATGCTTCAGCGCATCCTCAGGGCCAACAACTGGGGCCGTGGCACAGAGTCCATCAGTCCTGTAGCTTCAGTATGGAGAAGGAAAACAAGGTGCAATATTGGCTACTTTGCCAGAAATCTGCAAACATGCCCTGTCACTCCAGGTCCTCTCAAATACGCTGATGTGCTGTCCCCAGGATATGCAGGATGTGGGGAAAAGCCAGGAAGTTACACATGCCTATAGGATACCCAGACCCTTTTGGACCTAAGCAAAATACCCAAAGGCATCTCAAATGGCACTGGACACGCGAAATACCTTTTTCTAGTGGAAACTGATAAAAGTTAAATAGTAACAATAAACACATTAAATTGCAATGATCAACACATTTGCCCAATGTGAGGACTTCAGACGGTACAGTAAGAGATTCACACACTTCTAAAATAATTATGATGTTTATTACTTATTAGCTGAGAACAGGGTGAGATCTGAGGAGCTGCTAAGATTTCTAAGCCTGGACCCAAAATGTATGTTGAGGCCCTGGTTTGCACACATGGCAATGGCTGCATTAATCATCACAATAATAAACACGTCCCTGGTTGCTCAAGCTGCAGAATGAAGTGTATCCTGGTCACATCACTTCATGTATACCATCGGTTGTGTCATAGGAAATTGTTGTTATCATGGTATGCCTTTGGAATATCCGGACTGGATGATGTGATGCTCTAAAAAGAGATGTTAGCCATGCCCATAGCAAATGTCAGCACCAGCCTCCAAAATACTATAATCTAGTTTGAAAATACCAATGGTTTAGACAGAAAAGCAGATAACATCTTCTAGGAGAATGATGAAGAGAAAGTAGGTGGAACACATAGAAACTGGGGTTCCAGGGTCATAGAAAAAACAATGATAAGGTGGGAACTGGACTTTGACATTCTGTTTAGAAATGGACCAAGAATTAATTTTTAAATCCATGAACAATTTTGAAAGTTGTAGAATAATTTTATTTGAGGATTAATTAAATCATTCATCCTGAGCCAATAAATATTTCATTTTGGTGTTGATAATTTAAAGGAAAATATGAAAATAAACAATATGTGTACCAAAATTTTGGAATATTTCATGTAGAAATATTGGAAAGAAGCTACTGATTTAAATGTATTTTTAAATGTATTTCAGGATTCTTGGTTTTTCCTCCAATCGTTAACAGCTGTGGGAAAGCAACATAAATTTGTTCATTGTGTCTGTGCCATGAAATTTGCATTCTCTGCTTTGTTGTGAAATTCTAAGTGTGAAAAATAAGTTTCATTTTAGAGGACCACCTTAGATAATAAAGACTGCTGCCTTGTAAAGGCGAAAATTGTATTTTAAGATACGTAGGCAAACAGCTTCAGCTGCTTGTTTTGCTATGTGTTTGCTGGCAATGCTTTTGTTGCCATAGATTAATTTTTTAAAAAAAAAATCTTCCAATTGAAGATTAGTTAGATTCAAACTATGTCAGAAGATGAGGTATTTCAGCTGGTAGAGAACACAAGGCAGCAAATGATTATAATTTTAAGCAGCAGAAAGAATGGAACAGCAAGGCTTTCAACTTAAGAGAAAAGTCTGCCTGCTGCAAGCAAATCTTTTTAGAAATAATTGCCTGTGATTAGTGCTTTAAAATCTGCAAAATCGCTGTCTTGCTATTGAGCAGAGACAATGCTGAGTTGAAACAGAAATGTGTAAAGGAAAGAAAAGCATGTGGATGGGTTTATTTCTCTGCTTACACCTGGACACATTGAAGCTGTGTGTGTCTCTCGGGCAGTGCTGCCAGCCGGAGGGCTTTGCCCACTGCGAAGGCGTCTATCGCTCTGGCAGAGACTGGAGCTGCTGGCCTGCTTTTTTGGAAGGAAATCTGTTGGTGACTGTGTGAATCTCCTCTTCGCCAGCCCTCGATGAGCCAGAAGTGTTCATTTCAGTGGCAGGATTCGGAGATCCCAACCACATTGTAATCACTGCCTTGTTTGGAAGGCATATACACCGTGGGCATTGGGGCTTACTGGAGGGTTACTGGAGCCCTAACAGAAAAGCAGGGGTTGCACCGAGGGTATCCCAGCCCCGTAACCTGCCGTTGACATTGGCTAGTCGTGGACATTTAGGGAACCGGTGTGTCAAACAAGTTAAAAGGTACCATTTCCTGAGAACCTTTTTCAGCTTCTGGCAATCCACAGTTCTGAGATTTTCTGAGCGGAAATTTGCCACAAGACTATGATGAATTAATGATGAACTGATCTCCAGGAGTATTTATCGCACTCTGGAAATATTCCTTCCATGGATCTTCCCACTGCTAAAACAAATCCCACAATTTTGCTCCTTCTTTTTCACATTTTCCACAGTCATTTCACCGCTGTCTTTACATGGCATCCACCACAGACCAACATCACAGCCTTCTTTGGGTGAGTTTTCAGATGTACCCCCATGGCCTAAACTGATGGGTTAAGGCTGTCCCACTCTTTTCCATTCAACGATATCCCACATTATTCATTATCAATTAGCATGTCTGAAACAATGACAGATTACTGGAATCCTGCAGAGTTCTTTAGTGGCATTTGGATTATCCCATGAATTTTGGTACTACAATTTGAGGTTGGATCTAGCCAGGCTACGTCATGATGAAAGGGCAGCCTGATTCCACACGTCTGATAGCATACACCAACTGGGCAGTGCTAACGAGCATCCACAGTCCCCTCAACCCAACTGATGCATGCATTACTTTGCAAAACCCCTGAGCGGTTATTCTTTGTTATTGCCCTGACACAGAGAAGAGGCTGTGTATAATGTGGTAAGGGATCAAGAGAGAATGTGAGCCACAGCCGGCCTGGTGAGCCCATAAATGTGTCCAAACAGTGAGAGAGTGGAAGAGAGAAAGTGACAGCTATAACAGCTACAGTGTGGCTCTGCCTGTATAATCCGCTTCCATCAAACTAGTTATTGAACAAACACATAGCAGGAAACATATAACAAGATTTTGACAGGTTAGCTACTACTTCTGCTTTCGACGGTTAATAAATAATTGATACTGTCCCAAACACATAGGAAAGCTGTAGTTAACAGCAGAAATTGTATTATTGCCTCTATCACTAACGGACATGAATGCAAGAGTGTAAAATTGCATGTTTTATTTATGCTTTTATTATATAGCAACTATAAGAGTGTTTAGTAATCCCCTCTTTCCCTACTCTGTATGGAGTGCTGTCCAGTTGATTAGCTGAGATTTATTCACTTCACTCATGTGTTTTATTGTTATTTTTAGTTCAGAATCAAAGCTGGAATTGTTAATTCCACCAAAGGAGTGCCAGAATTCATCTTACCATGACAACACTCGCTTTTATCCAAACAGCCCCTGAAAGGGAGAACTATTTTCTCCACAAAGGCGAACCTTGCATAGTACACGTTTATTCAAGAGTCACGCAATGAGTAATGGAGCGCTATTTCCACGGTTTTCACAACAAATGAGGAAAATGGACAGCATATCCCTGCCTGGAGGCAGATCTGCTCGGTAAAGCTGAGCTGAGAAGTTACGTTGACCTCCCAGTTTAAGCACACAAATAGTCAAATGGGTGTCAGTGGCCCTTTCGTATCCCTCCCAGCCTGCAGGCAGGGCTGCAGGCAGGTAGCAAAAACACACACAGTGAGAAACGGGTTTCCCAGCATCTTTCACTAAAGCAACTTAAGGGATTGCAAGCTTCCTCCTCTGAGATAAACACCTCTTCTTATAGTTTGAGCTTCAGATAGGAGGTATTTCAGAGTAACCAACAGCGATCAGGCAGGAGAACATTGCTTCGGGGAGCTTTGAGTCTAAGAGATGCTATCCCTCAGCTCAGGGCAGTGAGCAGGGGGCAGCTCTGCCCAAAGATGGGAGTGTGATGGGATGGGGTATACCGTACCACATCATCCTGTCCCCATGGACACCGGTAGTCACACTGCACATCTCTGAGCCAAGAGAGGAGCCCTTACACCCTTAAAAAAAAATTCCTCATTTTGGTCCCTACTGCTTTCCTGGAGCTCAGGATACCGGAGGGAAATGTATGAGCTGCAGTAAAAATAAAACAAGAAACAGCATCGTCTTTGCAGTTAGAGGCATGAAGATCATTAAAAGCAGGCGTGGGTGGTAAGATATTTTTTTTCCCACAGCCATATCATGATTTTCTTACTGGTAAACAGAAAGCTGTTAAAAAAAAAAAAAAAAAAGAAAAAGAAAAAATAGCAGAACAAGACAGGAATATCTTCTTTTTAATCTTTTCGGAGACAAAGCTTTCCTTGAAAACCAGGTGATTGTTGGTTCTGCCTTTCAGCAATTTGCAAAACCCATTTTAGCATCATTGTATGGTATCTGCACATACCATTTGAGAGGTTGGGATTTTTTAGAGTGTGCAGAGTCATCTGTTTTCCCAAAACTGCTCTTGTAGCAGAGACAATTTGAGGGAAGACCATTTATTAAAAAGAAATTGAAATGGCTGACCAAAAGGTTTCCTTGAAAGAGGAAGTGCTTTGGAAGTTCAGGTAGGATTTGTAGCTGGGGAAAAAAACCTCACCACGAGCAGAAAGGCCCCTGAAGGTTTCAGCAGATCAAAGCAATGGGAAGAAATGAGACTTTACAAACTGTCATCAGTAATGTCGTCTCCCTTGTCCAGGTATTTCCCCTGTGTTCTGTTTGGGAATCAAATAAGGTGTGATTACTCAACAAGCCCAGATGGGGCACCACATATCTAAAACCTTCCCCATCACTGTCCCCTTCTTCAATGTCATCTAAGATGGACTTGCCATTTTCATATCACCTGTCCTTAGAAGCATTGCCATCAACAGCGTGGGGACGAGGGACTCCAGGCACCAGAGGAACGGCTAGGGGAAGGCAGGACCCGTTAATTTGGACCATCCTGGCTCTACATTCCTGAGGCTCTTAGGCAGCTCCTGCCCTGGGCTCCTGCCCTCCACCAGTTTGCCAGCACCAAGAGAGGCATGACTTCAGTTTCGTATGCTGTCAGGTGTCATCCATGCTTGGCCACAGCGGCACTAATAAATCTGGAGGTTTTCCCTTCCCAGGTCTCACTTGCCAAAGCTTGTGCTAGGGTTACGCTTCATTCTTGGGGTCACAGGACAGCACTCTCCATCTGCTCAATCAGGTGGGGGATGAAAAAAACCCACCAGAAAAGAAATGCTGTGGAAAAACATTTCCCTTGAATGTAATCCATAAATCTCTAAATACAGAAAGCATCAGAAAAACAGCCAGAATTTATTATATTTAAAACTCATGAGTTTAAGTTATAGCTGCTGATTTTGATGGGACCTGACTCATAACTTTTTGAATATTTTGCATGAGTGGTGCCATAAACTCACTTTCATAAAAAGAACGTGAGAAATATCAGAAGCACGAAGACAAGCCACATCTGAAATTTAACCAAGAAATCTATCTGTCTTCATCAGGGCTGCAGTACTTTAGATCCGCAGTGTTTCTGAATGACTGAAAAGAACTGAATGGCTGTAGATAAATTACCCTGAAAGCAGTCTAAAATGTCAACACCCACCAGTGAAGAAACTAAATTCTATCTAATAACATAATCTAAACTAGCAATGCAGGTTAATGACCTTCTACTTCACTGTCTAATGGGGCACACATCTTACAAGAATAAATGGATTGTAGAACATAACTATGTATACTGGAATTTTATAAATAAATTATTATAACACTAATTGGGACTAAATTACCATGTTTTAAAGTCATCTAGTAATTAAACTTTCTAGTGGCACAGTGCCTAGTTCTTTTATGCTGTAGAAAAATATTTTCTCTGATTACAGTACTGACAAAACATTACTGACATAATTTCTGCCTAACTGTTTTGATCCCCAAAACAAATTCCCTCCAAATCCATTACCTTACATTGAAAATATCTGGAGGATTAAAGGAAGAGATTGAATGCTAACCCTTTAAGTCTTTATAGGGAGAGATGAATTACGCTGCTTTAATACAGCATTAAGATGTCCATTATAACATTCTTTCAAACACTTATCCTGCGCGGAATTTAAAATACGAAATTTAGTCCCGTTTCTCACATAGCACTAACACAGCACTGCTGATGGTGTGGGAGGGCCAGGGATGGTGTGGGCAGGTGCAGTGTAGGGCATTTGGGCTCTGATGTTCTGCTCCACTCTTCTTTTGCACCGTTAGGTCCCGTCTGGCTCCGTTTTCTCCCAGAATTCGGGAGAGCGCACGTCCAGCAGCTGCTCTTTGCACAGGAGCAGCTGTGAGGCCCAGCTTTAATGTCTGGATATTATCACAGATTCAGTCATTTTGGTTACTTAGGTGAGATCTGCTTCCTGTGTTATTCTTTAGAGACCACATAAAAAAGGCCACTATGCAAAGCAAGACGCACAGCTCAACCTGAGACCTGAGGCTTTCTACCAATATAGAGTTTACTCTGTTCCATCAATAGGAAAGGATTCAGGTTTTGTAAAATAAAGCATTAGCAAAACCTAAGCCACATCAAAATATGACTACCTGTGACACCTAGATTATCCCCAAACATCCTCGGGAGCACTCTTCCCACCAGGGCAGACCTGACGTCCCTCACGCCCCAAGGTCTTTCCACAGAGTTGTCTTTTCAGTGCCTCTGCTGAAGCTGTGCACACAGCAACGTGCTCCAGAGACAGTTCCCTCTGTTTCGTAAAGGCAAACAAGACAAGCCCAAAGAAAGCATGAGAGTAATTTAAAATCTTTTATTCTTAAATACAACATTAGGAAGTAAGCGAAGCACTCGGGTTTCTGAGCCAGCCTTCACGTACAAAGGGAGGGGGTCAGGAGGAGAATATTCCTCACTCCCAAAAGGCCTAGCTGGAATCCTGACTTCATTCGGGGACATGCAAAGAGACAGAGCGAAGGCTGTGTGATTACTGACACTGTGCAGGTGCAGATGTGAGCCTGGAGGAACAACAAAGCCTCCATCAGGCTAATTTTCCTCCAACTAATGCAGGCGACCTCAAAGTCTAAACTTTGTTAGCTTTTTCTCAAAGTCCCTTCTGAATCCAGGGCAATAAATCAGTTTTTTGAAGCCTGAGTTGCTTCCAGGGCTGCAGTTCCCTTCGTGGCAGCCCCGTGCCTCCCGCAGGGCTGCGGTGTGTCAGGGATGCTCCTCTCCTGCCCGGGTCTGCTTCCCTTGCACCTGCCTTCAGCAAAGCAAAGCTGACAGCAAACTGACCGGGGACGGTAATGAGACGTAATCCTTAAAACCCACAACGAGGATATTACAGCTCTTTGGTTCTGCAGGTCAGCTGATGCGTTTAGCTTGAATCGCCCACTAACATGCCTGAAGCAAGCCTTTTGTTCTTTATTTCATTGCCTTTTTTTCTCTCACCTCAGTTCCTAAGTCTTTAGGCAACTGGGAACAGATCAAAAAAAAAGCATCAAACACCATAAAGATTTATTTTATCAGTTTTCTTTTCAGTGTTTAGTACCTTATGAAGGTGCAAGCTTGATAAATGTCAGAGAGTTTATTCGGTAAAAGCATCCAGAAGCTTGGAGTCTTATCTGGATTTCTGGAGTATGCAAAATTGGATTGCCAGTCTCAGGGGAGTAATCTCATACGGGATTTTCTAATCCTTCTGTTGGCAACTCCAGCCTGCAAATGAACAGGAGTGAAAAGCTGTTCACCCAAAGCTATTTAAATCTTGAAAGCTTCAGCCTCCACCAGTGTGGTTATCTCTGAGAACAACCTCCTGCTGGAACCACAGACCATTCACAGCACTTCATGCAGAAATACAACTATTTCAAAAACACGATTACAGCTGGTTCGTTGCCTACCTCCACACAGGTGTGTCTGCTTTTCTACTGGTGTGTAACGGGTTTCTGGGAAGGCTGCTCTGCTTTGCATAGAAAGCTTTTGCAAGAGCAAGGTGCTCTGATGGTTACTGACTTGGTTCTAATTCTGGCCCCACATTTATTCACACCCATTTGTTCTGAAAACAGGACATCTTCCTTGAGCTAAAATAGCACCTTTCCTTTGGCAGTGAATAAGCAGAAGTTCTGCAGAGATCCTTTAAGGCAGAAGGCAGCATTAGGCATCCATTTATTAGTCATTAGTTATTTGGTGTTAAGTGGTTAAAAAGCTCCTCTTCCCTTGCCAGGATATAATTCAACTCTTTTGAAATAATTAGCAAACTGTTATCTCCAAAAAGGTGTAATTCTGATTAAGTGAGGCTATTTTTCTCCTACACTGTGCTAATCACTACCTTTCACTCACAAACAGATACAACCACCTTGGATACCATACTGCGGCATCAGGCCCCAAATAGTGCGTGCAGGAAAAGCATTCACGTGCTTATCTTCATTTTTTCTGCATAGCTCCCTGCTCGGTGGAAACTGTCAAGCCCTTCCTCTCCTCCTCCCACCCAGGGACAAATAGCTTCCAAATCAATAGTCATTCCAGACATTGTAGTTTTAGTTAACAACCTATTTTATTAAATTAGGAAACCTAGCATTGGAGCTGTTGGGGTTTTTTATTTAACATAAGTTATGAAAGTGTTTTCTTTTTGGCTTGGGTTTTCAAATTAAAATGGAGATGCTTTTTTTTTCTTTTCTCAGAAGTAAATCATAAGCCTTCACATTACAGTTTCTGTTTCTGTCAAGCTGTGAGAGTGAGTCAGCAGAGGAATGGAGGAGAGAGCTTTCCCAAGGCTACCAGAGAGGGGCTGGAGTCTCAGAGGACAGAGGGACTTTTCTCTAAAGCCCTATGGTTCTGGGTTTTAAATTTGAATCTGAACCTATTCAGGGCTAGATTTCAATAATTTGTAGGAAATTAGTAATTCTAATAGAATAATCCATAGAAAACCAAAGAGGAAAAAATAAGAGGAAAGTGCAGCACCATATAAAGAATGAGGAGACCTCTATGCAATCCTGCATGATGGGGTACTGAGGTTTTACTCTTTGTGTTCACACAGTCCTCAAAGTGATGAAGCTCTGGTGTCAGATATGGTATTGCTGTAAGCCATAGTTAGGATGATCAGAGGGGAAGAGTTGTTTAAGGCATCTCTCTCTTCCATCTCCTATTCCTCTTACCGTAAGAAGGCCTCAGGTAGCTGAGTAATTCAGGTACCTGGATAATTCAGCTACCTGGATTTTACCAAATAGATGGCATTAAAACTTCTGTCAGCACTCGCTGAAGTGAGCTCCCTTAGGCTGTGTTCGCTCATAGCCATTGCACAGCATCTTTTGTGTAATCACGGCGGTATTTTTCTCTGAAGAAGGAAGCAAAATTTTAACACTATCAGAGGTAGTTCCTGAAGATGAAATAAGGCAACTTTCATACTACTGAATTCATGCTCCATGCCCATGTTGGTATATTGGATTAATGGGGCTTCAACAGAATGTCAGTATTTTACTTGACTGGAGGTTCATAACTTCGTACGCTGAGTTTCAGGGTCTGTTCTTCAACTCACTGTAATTATAATTGGCAGGGGGAAACGCTTTACAGATGACCCTCCTCCCCAAGTGACATTCCCACAAATAGACCTGAGCTTGGTGTAGTTTGCAGCACTTAGGCAGAGCTCTGGACTGTATCACAAAGTCTCCTTTAATAGGTTCGCCTCAGCAGTTGTAAAGTCCTATTGAATCTTAAAGGAAAGATCATTTGAAAGGCCTATAGACGTTTCACTGATTGCCTGTCACTGAGAGGCAGCAAGTAAAAGATTTGAGCGAAAGGGTCCCTAGGAGTCTCAAATCTGTAAATCTGTCAGGCTACATAGCCCCTGTGTATTTAAAATTAGGGTAGTTTAAAGAATTCATCTCTCTTAGAAGAACGCTGTGCATATTATGCATAAGCATCCTCTGCCATGGTGCTGGTACCCTGTACTTTTTTTCATGACAGAATCTATTCATTTAATCCGCTCTCCTCTGATTTAGAGCTTGATAACATATGGCAAGTCATCAAACAGAAATTATCGCTAATAGATAACTGCCAATCAATTTCCATTATGCCCAACAAGATGTGACTGAGCCTTTTTTTTTTGCAAGACATATTGATTTGCAGAGCTGATTTCCCTGTCATTTCAAACATCTCCGTGGGATATTTCTATTGAGCTTGCTGTATGCATTTGCTGCAATGAACCAGATGCTTATTTTCTCTCTGGCCTAAAGATTATTTATTTTGCTTTTTGAGTTAATCTGAAGGCCATATATCAAAGGACCCTATCTGTTATATAACAGAAAAGTCAAATCCCAAAGGATAAACAGAGGAGGATGACACAGATTTAATACTGAAATGGTTTAAGGTGACATAATTTCATAGTTTTCCATCCAAGCTACAAGTCATTTCTTTGGGACATGAGATTATTTGCTTGCTGGAGTACGGTCAGGGCAAAATGTGGCCACGGCAATGTGGGCTGCGCTTTCCCACCTGGTGCAAGAACGTTCCAGAGGGGTTGGGGATATACTGCCAACTACGTGTCCCCTGCTATGGGACTAAGTCCTCACAAAACGCCCCCTGGAGCTGGGAGCTGGCATTTAAGGTGATCATGTACCAAGTATCTAAATGGCCTCCTGATTGGGAATGGCTCTTGCCTTGCTTCTTGGGTGCACAGCTGATGCTGAAACAAGGGAAGACAGTCATAATGTCCCTAGGTAGTCACTGGAAGAAGGAAATAGAGGAATACCCTGTCCATAGGGAGCCTTTGGGACAGAAAAATGTGTAGAGTGTCTACCTTCCCTCACCAGGTTTCAGACAGCACTTCAGCATCTTGAGGTTGAACATGAAACAAGGGAGCAAGAGCTGCCATTATTGCCCATGCTACCAGGAGGCTAATGTATTTGGTGTTGGAGTTATCTAGGAAAATAGCCCAGACCTTATCAGATGTTGTTTAAACAATCCAGGGGGAGCTGCCATTGTATGATGGATGTATCTCTGCTCTACTTGAGGTGGCTGGGTCAGGCCATGTGTGAAGGCTAGGTCAGTGATACCTTGGACTCTGCAAAGTCTACTTTGTCATCAGTGTAAGATTTTGCCCACCAAACCCAGCACTAAATGACATTGAACGTGAGGATTTGTAGAAAGAGAACCCTTCCAACCTCTCAGCAGTAGAGAATTTCCAAAATGGATTTGATCATCCTCTCCAATAAACCTTATCTGTGTGTTTTTAATGTGAGTAACATTAACTCTTCTAAAATCTACTAACAGCATTTGACTCAGTGACTCTCCCAGGGAAGTGAATTTCACAACCTGACCACTTTTTAATTCTTTGAAACCTGCAAGCCATTAATTTAATCAAATGAACCATTATTCTTCTGTTCTGGGACCTAAAAAGAGGGGACTGATCAGTTTTTCATCCTGTCCATCAATCTTGCAAAGGAAATTACTGTAGAATTTCAATTAGAGGCAGCCACACTGCTTGGGACTTTTTAGAGTGAGACTAGGGAAAACCATGGCAAATATGTAACATGGGGATATACTGGCTGGGCTGGGGGGGGGACCTCCATCATTGAAACTAAATGGAAGCAAAACCAGGTCTGTGGATGGTGCTGTTTCTTCTTTTCTACCATACTCTTTATTTCTGTCTGTTCGAAATTTTTCAGGGAAATCTCCCACACCAATAAAATTACTTCCAAAATGCAGACATCAGTCCAAAGGCTGGAAATGCCTGAGAAGCCAGACCCAAGAATACAGTGGGAGACTATATAAAAAGCCAGTTAAAAAGGGAACTGAAGCAGCTGATAGTAGATGAAAGTATGTTGGATGAGTATGATGCAATCTGGCAGTGCGCAGCAGATCTCTGCTCTCAGGGGCACATGCCAGGACCTCTTACTCTGTAGTTTTTACCTAAACATCCAGATTATATGTTCAGCAGGTAACTTAAGATGCAATTATTTTCTTAATTTGGAAAAACATCTTTATTCTGCAACAGGTGAATCTTAAAATGTGTCTGCCCAACAAAGACTGAAACAGCTTTAAGGACTAAACAGTCTCAGATGCAAAAGGCACTTCTGATAAAAGTTCAAGACCCAGACATACCAAGAACACATCTTCAGTGCTAGTTCTCAGGGAGCTGGAAAAGAAGATGCAAAATGATTCAAAGAAAGAAATTAAATGCTCTGTTCCACTTCTGTAACTGGGCTGGGTTTATATATGTATGTATGTATGTATGTATGTATGTGTGTGTGTATGTATGTACATATATTTCAGCATTGCAAAACCTAGAGGTGTTACAGGAAGAAAGATTGTGGTGGAAGAAAATTGGAAATGAAGGTACTAGGGAGGACAGTAAAAGAGTTGAAGTATTAAATGGAGACTTCATAAATGTCCTTGCACAGGGATGCACTGAAAATATTGCATCTAAAATAATGCTAGCTGTGTCTCTGCTAATGGAAATAAATCTAGGATGAGTAAGGCAGGTGCTTAGTTTAAAAAGTAATGCCAAACAGTAAAGTCACCAGGAAGAGAATGGGAATTAACTTAAAGTAATAAATGTGTTGTTAGAAAAAAAAAAAATCCTTGCAGTCTAGTGTACTCCTCCATAAGAATGATGGGAAAGCAAAATAAGAGGACAAGTTTGTAATAGAACAGGCTGAGACTGTGGGCTTCATGGATCTCTCTCTGGTTCCTTGTTCCACACGTGATATGAAGCGATCAAATTACATGAAAAGCAAATCCTGGGATCCAACACTTTCCTCTTTTCCAGGGCCCCAACATAAGACACAAGGTACAAGACACATCTGAAATCAATTTCTGCGGGAGGTGTAAGAGCCTGTGAGTAAGAGCAGGGTGGAGACAAAAGATGTTCTCTGAGTGGAAGCAACTTCTGCTGGCTTTTTATTAATTTTCTCTCGTACACTTTGAATGGTTAACAAAACCACTTAGGATACTACATAACTAAGTGGCTTTAGGGGGAATTCAGATAAGGATTTGTTCCTGGAGATATACAAAGCCACCCTAGTATTTCTGTGGTAATTGGCAAGGTTTATGTAAAGGACTGGGTGTTTCTTTTCATCGGAAAAGATTCTGAACACCCAAACAGTCTACTTGGTTTGCACATTCAAATGAAATACAGTTTTGAGTGTGAAACCAAACAGTTACAAGAAGTTTCCTCTGTTTTAAGTTGAATGTTCATTTCAATTATCTCTTCTTAGCTCTACCAAATAAAGCACATTAAAAACAATGGAGTCATAATCTCTTTGTTCATATGTGTATCTATAAGAAGATGCTTCTCATAGTGATCTTCTGGCCCAAGTGATCAATTCTGCTTGGGGGAACTATATTTTCTTTTTGCTTTGTACTGGTTTGGGAACTATTGTGGGACAAAAGTGTGGGAGCCCACAAAAAAACAGCAGAGGTGCCCTTGAGATGACAGCATCTGTCATCACTCTCCAATTCACCTCACTAGGTGACAGTGTTTGCTGGCACATTGGCAGCAGCCGGTGAAAAGCTGGACACCTGGCTGTCACACGAACAGGCCCAGGAACAAGCAAGGAATTATATCTGGTTTTGAGTTATGATTTGCTAGATCTGACTTTAAATTATATGTGGTTTCCCAGATACAAAGTGGCAGTATCAGCTGCAATTCCAGAAGCGTGGTTAGGCTGTGATTTGCGCATTAAAATAGGACCAGACATACTTTGTTTTATAATATTTAACCAGAGATTGAATGCAGCCCTTTGAGGACAAGGGTGTATTGATTCTGGTAAGCTTTTTACTGTCTTGTTTTGAAATTTGTCCAAGAATCAGACTTCTGGGAGAAAAGACAGATCCAAAATCCCAGCAAGCGTCTCCCCCACGGATCTCAAACCACATACACAGCTACTTTCTTCTGTTGCATTTCACACAAAAACAACCAATGGGTTATTCTTGTCTTCGTGACTGAGTTACCTGAAGGAAAGGCAGCAGGTACTTCCCTTGTTCATTACCACTTTTCTTACAGCTAGGTATCAGGCACTTGGCTAAGTCTTAATCTAACACACACGCCTCATTGTTCACTTGATTTGGGCAACAACATCTGTTTATTTGATGATTCTCTTCACTGCAGTGATTTTATTTTACAGGAAATTACATGGAGTGCCCATGTAAGCGGGATATTTTTAAATCACAACTGCAGTGAATCACAGCTCACATCTTTCACTTTCTGAGGCTAAACACACCAGAATCTTCTTTTCCCTCTTCTAAAACAGACTTTGTGTTCCTGTGGTCACCTGTGCAGCCCTCATGTGGTTGAGCTCTTCTCTCCTCCTTAGCATCTGGGATGCTCCAGTTAAGGGTTCTTACAGGGTTCTCTGCTAATCCTCTTCAAAAAAAATTGGAAAAGGTTTTGGGAAAACCTTGCTTGATAGGATTGCATTTGCATTTTTATAGGCACATCTCATTGCTGGCTTATAGACATCCTGCAGTTAAGACAGCCAAGCCTTTGTCTTTCCCTCTCATGTCCAGCTGGTGACCTCCCTGATGGGTCCATCGAGAGAAGAAATACCCTTCATTAGTCCCTGTATACATGACCTTGCAATCTGGGCAATTACATTGCATCCCACTATATAATTCTAGCCTCGTTGTTCCAAAATACCAATTCAGGCTTCCTCCACACTGGAAAAGCTTTTCTTCGGTGTTTCATCAGCACAGACCCACACTTCATGCCAAAGTCGTTACGGAAAATATCAAATATCATCAGTCCCCAGAATGATCCTTGAAAAAACTTCAACCCAATTAGCTCCCCTTCCAGCACAATTTGTCTCATCCACCTGCAATTCACCTGTTCATCCTCCCCTTCTCTGGCTTGCCTACTCCTGTCCCATACAGCCTTGAAACCAACACTTTGCTGCAGTCCAGGCAGATTAGTTCCACTGCATTTTTCTGGCCTAAAAAAAATCAGGTTGGACAGAGAGATCCCACTAGTCCGCAACACTCACCTCAGGTAAACCCAAGTTACCTTTTTGTATTTTCCCATTTATCTCCACATCTTTTGATTATTCTTTCCATCAGAGTTACTCTAATGCTCCCCATACTTTCAAGGTCAGAGTAACACCCTGCTGCCTTCTCCCTTCCCTCCCCCTGCCCACCCTCTTTTGGACACCATGTGTGTCAGTAGCTGCCTGTTTGGCACTGAAACACTCTCTGCCTTTAAAAGTCTGCATTTTCTGTGCCAAAATCTGTCTTTTCTCCAAGAGAGAGAGTGCCAGATGTCCCAAAGCTCAGTCATATTGAGTTCTTTTGAATTCTTGCTTCCACCTCAGACATAATGATTTCCATTTCCTATATGCTCGTTCTCTGCAGCAGCCCTAACCTTGCCTCCACATTTTGCATCTTGCAAAGAATTAAGTCAAAATAGCCAGTATACCTGAGGCCATATCCCAGTTACTTCTAACCTTGTCTCCCTTGGGTCATAACCTATGTCCTCATTCCTTGCTATCTTTTTGTTTACAAAAATCTTTTTATTTTCAAGAATCGTTTTATTTATAAGAATCTATTTTACTCTATTGTGCAAAAAAAAGATTGTCAGATTCTGAAGAAAATAATGTAGATTCTATAGTTTTGTAAAGAACCTGTGAATACAAGCTAAACCAGTCCAAATTCGTCTAAATTAATAATACTTCATGTCCTGGCACTTATGAATTTTGATGCTTAAGAATAGTTTGAGATATTAAACACCCTTCTTTTAATTTATTTGAAGATACAAAATCTCTCCTCCGGGAGGATAAAAGGTCTTATTAGCCAGTATTTATAGTAATTCTAGATAGGAGAGTTACCCCTTGGAACTGCTGTAATCCTGAGAGCGATTTAGAGGCTGAAGATGCTTTCAGATGCATCCTGCATGTGCCATCAGTCAGATTTGACTCTGCAGACTCTGCCTGGCCTATTAATTACCTCAGTCTCAATAACCAGAACCTCTTATGAAAGAATAATGTGTTGCTCAAGCGAGCCGATATGTTTTAACCATGTGTATGCCAGCCCACTGGCGTTTTACCATTTCTCAATAGAGCCATAACTACTGCAGCTTATCCAGCACAGATCTGTCAGTGATCCTTCCCTTTTAAATCCAGTTTTGAGTCATTTTGTACCTGACAGAAAAAAAAAGCGAGAGGCATCTAAAACTGAATGGCCCACACCATGCTTTATTCATAACCAGCACACAGAAAAAGGCCAATTCCTCAAACCCAATTTCAGTCGAATTCGATTTATAAATAAAGAGTGGCCAAACGGGAGAATTGAGTGGGGGAGAGGGTTTAGAGGGAGGGGAGGGGGCAACTTCTCCCCTGAGGGCTGAGATTTCATCTGCTTCTTTTGGCAGATATCTGACAACTGATAAACCCCGGGAAAATAGAGCTGACAGTAAGAAAGGGTGAACGCAGCTTGTTAAGCAGAAGACCAAATGACACTGCTGTAATTTGCCAGCATCTATTTAAAGAAGGAGTTACAAGGACTTTGCACAGTCCTTGACAGGGGACTCTGGGTTTCCCTTCTGTTCTTTCTAGGAATACAGTTTCCAAATGTTGTGATTGCATTAAGTTAAGGGTGTTGAAGGGAGGCAGGGATTAGCACTGTGAGATAAAGCTAGAGGAGGGGAAATGTGTCTTGAGATGTGCTGTTGGTGAAAGAGCACAGGAGAAAAGCATGGGAGGTGTCCCTGCCTATAGCAGGGGGGTTGGAACTCGATGATCTTCAAGGTCCTTTCCAACCTAAACCATTCTATGATTCTATGATTCTATGTTAGGAAAGTAAGACCTGATGTCTTTAAGGGGGCCTACAGGAGAGCTGGGGAAGGACTTTTTACTAGGGCATGTAGTGACAGGACAAGGGGGAATGGCTTCAAACTGGAAGAGGGCAGGTTTAGATTGAACATTAGGAAGAAGTTTTTCACTTTGAGGGTGGTGAGGCACTGGAACAGGTTGCCCAGAGAGGTTGTTGAGTCCCCATCCCTGGAGGTGTTCAAGGCCAGGCTGGACGTGGCCTTGGGCAACCTGGTCTAGTGGGAGGTGTCCCTGCCTATGGCAGGGGGGTTGGAACTCGTTGATCTTCAAGGTCCTTTCCAACCTAAACCATTCTATGATTCTATGATTCTATGTTCCACAGATAACCTTCCTTTCCGCTAATATCCAACGCCAGAAACTCTTCCTGTCATCTGTTGGGGGTAGTCCCCAACCCACTACAGTGCAACCTCTCATAACTAAAAGGGACTCTTTCTCCCTCTTCTCCCCAAAATTAAACTTTTGTCATTTTTGCCCTTTTTTCCCTGTGAAAAATGAGAGGTTTGCACCCGTAACAGGATCCTCCTGCATCCACTTTATTCCCAGGACAAGCAGATAATCCATCTGCATCTATGCTTGGGCCTATTTTCCATCAACTCATGGATGATCAGGATTTAGTGCGTCTCAGCACAGACAAGTTCCTCTTCCCACTGGAGCAAGCTGGTGTCAGGAACCGGGATCCTGGGCACCAGGCGTTAACATTCAGCCCCTGTGAGGGCAGCCGGCAGCGCTCGCTGCTCCTTGTGTGCAGAATAGGTTCCTCCATTTTACACTTTTGTGTTGTTGAGTTCAATTTGGTCTTAAAAACAAAGAGATTACTGGAGAGAGAGGGGAAGATCAGATGTTAAATTGCGTAGGTCGGAGTATCCCTGAAAACACAGTCCTAAATGTCTTGATTATGTTATACCTTGGTCACATCGTAATTTATGCTAATCCCGAAACTGTAGAGGAAAGTACTATATCATATGCCCATTATTTGAAAGAAATGGTTTTAATCTTCTGTATGAACACATCATCTTTTTTTCTTCCCTCCCTCAGGCTCTGCAGGTGTTTGTTTTACAGCAAAAGATCTCAGAAAAGATAAGAACCAATTTCTTTTCCCTTTCTTTTCCTCCCCTCCCTCCCGCCTACCACTGAGCTACTCAAAGCACCGAATTCACTTGCTTCACATCCAGCCTTCAGTTGGGGGAAATTTTTCTCCGCCTGTTCCCCCGCACTATTGACAGCAAGGACAGCATTTTGCCGTGACTTTTCAGTCATATCCGCAATGAAGCAAGAGATGAAGCGCCTCGAAACAGCTGAAGGGACTTCAGGTGTGGGAACTGGCCCTGGGCCATGAGGGCACAGACTTGACCATCCAGACACATAACTGTGAGGCCAGAGGTTACCACACATCAGCTGCATGAGTATAGGTCAGCTGGAAGTTTATAATATTTCCCTCCAGATTTCACGGTGCATGCAAGGTTTTGGAGACTTTCCACCCTCACCCCCTGAAAAAGACTCTCAAATTTTTTTGCATAACAGCAAAAAATTGGGCTGTGATTATATAAACTCTGGGAAGCTAAGCCCATGGTTGTTTCACTGAATGCACCGTGGCATTGAAAGTATTTAAACTAACATTTGTCTCTGCACTTCTAAAATTTCTGGGAGGGGGATCAAAGTTCAAAATTATAAACTCTAGCAAGAAGAGGTCCTTGTCATATGTTTGCGTAACACCTAGCAAAATGGAGGCCTAATCCTGCTTAATCCCCTAAAATTTACTGTATAAAGAAATACTTAATTTTTAAGCAAATATAAATCCACACATGTAGAATATGAAGTGTCCAGTCCTACTGGTGTGGAATACTACAGATTCCATAAGAAATTGCTTAAAAGGTGGGACCGTTGCAGGACCAAGCCCTAATCCATTTTGTATTCCTATTTATTGAACATAAATCATACATAGACACTCCATAGGAGTGCAAAGTTGCTAATTATTAATTAGCTGTGTGCTTCTGAACAAAATAAGCGTTGCTTCCCATTTTACAGATTAAAAAGCTGAGAAAGGGATGTGAAATGAGTTTCCCTGAGCTACAGAGGAGACATTGCTGAAAAGCAATATGAATGCAAGGATTAGGGGGTTGCCGTGAATGACAGACCAGGGACAAATTCTTAAACTCACTATAGTAAGTGTAATGACTAACTTAATGTTTTGCATGTGAATTTCTTCTCTCTGGCTCATTATTCCTACAGCTGACGAGCTCAGTTACTTCACCGTGGGCAGCTTTCAGACCTCGATCACACCCAGGATTCTTCAGTTCTGATTGGCAAAACGTGACACCTGTCCTCAAAGTGCAGCCTTTGGGTCAAACAATTTGCATTTATTATCTGCAGATGACAAACTGAAAGTATGCAATATGTTGGGAGAAGGAGGGGACAAATTTAAATTTTCCACACAACTCCACATGTTGTCTCCCCTTGTGCCTTACTTTATTGCCAGTAGTCTTTGTTTTGCCGGATCTCCCTTATCAAGAGATCCCCTTCATCCTCTTCTGCCTCCAGGGCTCCCTGGTTTGTCAGTGTGGCTCCCCATTGCTGTGACTTGTCCACACCATCTGTTTTCTCCTGCTCCCCACCTTTTTACTTGTTGTTTTACTTTGTAGATAGTTGCTCATTCATTGATTCAAGGCCATTAATAGAACAGTGATCAAATAAAAAGACCCCAGGCATAAGCATGACAAGAGAAAAAAAGGGGAAAAAAAAGAAAAAGGCTGTACAGAAATGTTCTAAAATCATATTATTCTGGTGGCACCGTACAGTTTTTGACCTTAAGCAAAGGAAAGTTGATAACTTTAATAGAGTTTCCCCATAAAGCTTTGTCTTTCTCTTTCTTTCCGAAAAAAAAAAAAATACCAATCCTGCTAATATTTTTTTTCATTCTTTCTTTTTAAGCAAGACATTCTCTCCTGTCCTGTCAAGCAATCAAACCTGTGATTCACAGGGCTGGCTTCAAGCTGCTAGCCTGGGCATTAGGCAGCACTTAAAGGAAATTAATCTGAATTTTGCTTCATAGAAAGGGCATATTTTCACTTTATTTTTAAATTAAAGAAGGAAAAGTAGAAAGAAGGGGGAGCAGAGGGGGATGAGGAAGGGTGGGGCTCATTATGAAAGTGCAGGGCAAAATTGGTTCACATTAGAAATGCTTCAGAGCTCGGCATTAACTTTGTTCCTTCACAGTAAATAAGCTAGTGAGCAATAAGAAATGTGTAAGTACTGCCAGGGGGGTTGTAGATTGGTAGACACAGGGGTTTGTTTAATGTCTCCCTCTACGTGCATATTGTAGTTGATATTAAAAATTGGATATTAGAGTTTGCCTTGGACTATTCTATTTATTATTTGTGCTGTGGTGGAGAATGAAATTCTGCATCCTGTGTTTTATGGGTGGTTAAGCTAGATAATTTAATCATCCCTCCTGGCCCTACACTCTACACAGCTGGAGGTTGCAATAAGGATTGGAAGGCTCCATCTTATTAAATACCAGAGCAAAGCCACCATTATTATTTCTTGCTTTGTAAGAATACATCAAGAGGAGGGCCCTGTTGAGTTAGATGATCTACAAACACCGAGCAAAGGTACGGTCTTTGCTGAGAAGTGTTTACAGCTTAAGGTGAGAGAAACAGGCCAGAGGGGAGCGAGGGGATAAATTAATAGCCCCTCTGATGCCAGTGAGTGTGATAAGCCTAGATCCTGCCCTCAAAGAAGTCCTTTCCCTGAAGTTGCGGCCATTCACCAGACACTTAACTCTTCAATAGATCCAGGATGGCTGTCCTGTCCCCCAAGGGCTACACCTGGACTTTGGGAGAAAAGGACCACACCAATAACAAGGTTGTGTGGACACNGTGAGTGTGATAAGCCTAGATCCTGCCCTCAAAGAAGTCCTTTCCCTGAAGTTGCGGCCATTCACCAGACACTTGACTCTTCAACAGATCCAGGATGGCTGTCGTGTGTCTCAAAGGCTACACCTTGACTTTAGGAGAAAAGGACTACACCAATGGACATGAGCTGGTCTCTGCAGAGCCACCCAGGAGTCTCTGCCATTCAGGGATCTACTGACCAAAGCCCACCCCTCCTTTTCTTTGGATGTCCAAGGGTGGGACATGTAGCCATCCCACTGGCTTGTCCTGCCTCTGTAGGGCTGGCTAGAGAAGAAGAACCCTAGCCCCGGTCAGGAACAGAGATATAAATGGGACACATCTCAAAGGTTGGTTGCTAAACTGTGTTTGATTAGAGGTCTGCAGATTGTCTTTTAGCTCGAGTTGTCTGAGCCCAGAGAAAATGCACAGCCTTAACCTTGGTTAAAAGGCACCGACAATGAGGGAAAATGTCAAAGGGCCACAAAATCTTTGGAGACAGGTAAAGTTCTCCCAAAAAGTCAGTGAATGATGCTCAGAAAGCATGGTAGCCTTTACCGAGGCTTTGATGCACGCCATCTAGTTCTTCTTAATGAATTTGTGATGCTGCCAGGTGATTTGAGTGTTTTTTCTGTGGCTCCATGTAAGCCTATTTAGGACTGTGAAGGACTCAAAAATGAGATCCAAACACTGCCAGACTCTTAATGTGGGGGTTTCAGACGCTCATTCACAGTTTGCATCCCTTATCCCATTTGGGACCTGTGATGGACAACTGAGAGCCATGGTATCTCTCTCCTGTCCTGCAGCCTCGCCTGCAGCCCTTCCCAGCCTTTATTTCAGTTCTGCTACCTAGGAAAAGCACATTATCTGTTGTGCACTCTGCTATTCATATCTAAGTGGTGACCTTTTAGAGGAGTTAACAATTTTACAGAAGGAGGAAAAAAAAAAAAAAGATGGCAAAAAAGTTTTTTATCTGATCCTATCATTTTTAAAAGTTTCACAGATGGAGATCGTATGTGCCATGTTAATAACACTTGGGAAGATGGGGAAGGGCTGATATTTGAACAGGCTTTTGCTCTTTTCTCCACAATGGCAATGAACCCAAATTCCAGATTCTCATGCTGCTAAAGGTCAACCAACTTTCACAAAAAACATGGGAATGGCCATATTGTCTGACACCATCTAGCACGCAAGCCCTTCGGGAAAAGTGAAACTGCACCATTATATATGACTTTTCCCTTAAGCTTCCTGTGTCCTGCCTATTTAATAAGTCCAAAAAGCTCTCTGTTCCAAGTATTTCTCTAGCCTTCCTTTGAACCCATGTAAGCCTGCACCCAGAATATCCCCAGGAAATGAATTGCGCAGGTTTAACGCATATTTTGTGAAGAAACAGCTCCTCTTGCTCATTTTAAATCTGGCTCCCACTACTCTGAGGAGCTTGGGCTCTCACTTTTTGGCCCCTTGCTCTTATTTCAAAGCAGATGGAGAGTACTAGATCCCTTTCCGCTCTTTCTGGATATTTATAGCCACTTCTGCTACTACTTTTTCTTAATATACTTCTTAGCATTTTAGTTTTGGAAACTTCTACTCTGGCCTCTCCTCCCTAACTGCTTGCTCAGCTGTGCCTTAAAAGATTTCAGGCAGCTTTGATTCTGTCATTTCTCTCAGATATTGGCTCCCTCCTTCAAGGGTTGATTGTATGTTCATAACTTATTTTCTTTCCTTTTTTTTTTTTAAATTGTAATTATACTTCCCATAGGAGAGCTGTTGTGTTTTATATACACAAAAACATCCTGAAAATTTAATGTCAGCATAGCAATGGGGAATTCAGAATCTAAATGCAACCATGCATTCATTTCCCTTCCGCTCTTCATAAATTCTTACAATAACAAAAGCTTCCAAGTAAGTTGATTACCTTTAAGTCACCTCCTCTCAACTCTTCCTTTATTTTGTCATCAGTCAGGAATTGTGTCCTGGTTTTTGGGGAAGGAAAAACGTCTTTCGTAGAGGGGAAAGGAAGGGGGATGTTGTCTAGATTTTCTTTTCTATTTTGGTTTAAATCTCCTTCGTATTTGTGTGGCAGAAAGCAGGCCTGCTTTATACAACAGGCCAGGACAAAATATGCAGTGCTATTCCTTTCCCTTTTCTCATTTGTGCAAAACCAGGAGGGTGCTACATTATCCGAAAGGCAGAACGGACTTATCTGTCACTCGCAGAGCTTGGCTAATGTATGTTGCGGTTGTCCCAGGAATACTGCCTCAGCAATATAAATGTAATAGAGGCAGTACAAATGCACAGCATTAAATCAAACGTCAACTCTGACCTTTAGGGGTCAAAGAATCAAAAGCAGAGAGTCGCAGATGCTGTTTTTGAAGCTCCCTGGAGATTCCCCATACGGCGTCCAAGAAAAGCTCATGATACTTCGAGCATGTTTGCAGCCTGTGGGGTGCTGAGGGCTTATCCTTGCTGGCTCTCGAGGGAGCTGCAGGATCCCCCTCAACACAGGGCAACGGCACCCCTCCTTCAAGAGACCCCCTTGGCTGCCCCTCGAGTAGTGAGAAGTTTGTCCATGCTGCAGAAGGGCGGAAGGAGGCTCCAGTTGCTGTGTTTTAGCTATGAAAGTTGCACAGCTCCTTTTGCTGGACAGTGTTTTTATCAGAGTCTTGGGGCATTTTGCAATAAGAAATAGCAGTGCCTTGAAGGAACCTTGAGAAGCAAACTGGTGTTTTTGCAGCACATAATGAATGGAAAAGGGACTAAGTTAAAAATAGGATGGGGGGGATCTTCAAGTTCAAGCAGATCCCTGGCAGAGCCAAGGGTTGAAAGCCCTGAGCATGATTTAACTGCACTATCAATCTGTCTCCTGAAACAATATATGCTCCATGGAGAGCAGCAAATCTGGACACACACGAATATTGCCTCAGCAGATCTAAAACAATGGAGAGAAATGGAACAATGCCATCCAGGAAAGATTCACAGAACCAGGGAAATCTTGGGACTGAGTTGAAGCTTGACTGAGAAAGACCAGTCATCCCACCAGTCATCCCAAAAGATCAACACACATCCCTGCTCCATCTGACAGTGCTAGAGAACATCAATCTCAGTGGCCATCTCCTGCCTGGGGGGTGGTCCAGGGATCAGCAGAGGTGGACCCAGGGGTCACATGGCAGAGGACCAGCCCCATCACTGCAAAGTGACCCCTGTGAGGGCACATGCATACCCAGGTGTTGTATTTATTTCTTAGATTCTGTACTGCCAGTTTTCTGCCAGATCAAGAAGCTGAACTGGTGACATCCAGAACTGCTACAAGGGAAGAGTGGAAAGGTGTCACTGGACCCTGCTGATCCCTGTTGGCATTGGCCCACGTCATTATAGCCAGTCATAAAAAAAGGCCTCACAGAAGTATCAGAACAAACGGAAATGTGGGACTTCCCATGAATTTTTCTCATCCAAGTGCAATATTAATTGAGCCTGACCCTGCTTAGCTTGTTGAAATAAAAGGTTTTGTTCCTGGAGGTGTCAGGTCTTTAGGTTAAACAGATTAACAAACAGGTAAGATATAAAATGTCTCATGGCCCAGAAGGGCTAATACTCAGTTTGATGTTGACAGTGCCTTTCCAAAGCAGGTTAATTAAAGTAATAGTTCAGTTTTCTCCTTTTTATATACATTTGTTCAAAGAAAATTATTACTTTGAATATTTCCTTGTCTTTTCGTTAATTATGCAACCTATTACAACAAGGAACTAATTAGGAAATATATCTGGGTTTGGAAACAAACTGCATCAATGCTTTTTCACAAAGGCTTTTCATCTTCTTGAAACAAAGATCGCTTTCAGCTATAATTAAGGCTGATAAACCTGGTAAAGAGGAAATTAACAAAAATCGCAGTGTGCTGAGCAGCTCAAAGGGCTTATGAAAATATACTTCTGAAAATTAAAAAAAAAAATCAAGACACAAGTGAATACTCCTGGTGACATTCTTAATTATACCAAAAAGTCATGGATTTTTTTAATCAAATTGAGCTTTCCCTCTTACTTTCTACAGTTTGATGTTTCTTGCCATTTAATTGCTGCCGAGTAATAGTGGAAGTCAGTTTTCCATACACATTAAGGGAAGCAGCAATCAGCAATAAATTCCTAGAAAAAGGCTTGTACAAATCGTTTCCTTAATCAAGAGAACTCGGAAGCACTGCCTGATTTACTGATCCTTTTCTTAATGAAAGTTTGTCTTTTGGGAATAGGTGTCAGCACCCCAGGGTCTTGTCCCAGGTTCTGCCCTTGATATATTGTCAAGCTGTGGACAAACCACTTAACCTCTTTCAAATTCACTTTGTCTTCCTATAAAATGTACATATGAATTTCTTCATCTAAGTCCTAGATTGACTCTGCCTATAGTGAATATTTATATGTTCTCTGACCATCTAGTACAAAACATGGGCTACCATACAAATGACAAGTATTAAAATATGAGGATGTTTCAGATGCCAGCTGGGTTCCCATGGGAACCTGCCTGTCCAGTACCCTTAAATTGTGAAGGCTCTTGTGCCATATTTAGCACCACCCATGACCCATCCATGAAGAGTAATCATAGTTTAAGTTTAAGTTTAAGTTTAGCCTGTAACCTTACAAGGTAGGTTCAAATTGGAAAGTCTCTTAAAACTACAAAAAAAAAAAAAGCTGAAAATACCATCGTCAGACCAGATGTCATAAGTCTTAGACATGAGAGCTTCAGCATACCAGCAAGAGACATTCTGTTCCAGCTGACGACAAGATGAGATCCCACCAGCCATTTTCATATCTCTGATGAGCAATTGTAGAAGACCATGACTCTTCCCTATAACATTGTCAGCCTGCACACTCCGAAAACTGGACTGAATTTAAAATCTTGCAGTATTCATGTTGTCAGTCCTGCCAGAGTACTGAATGTGACGCACTGGTGTAAGCAAAGAGATCCTGTAAAGAAGCAAGACTAATGGGATGCAGAATTAATGGGATGCTGGCAAGGCCCATATGCTTAACAAGCACCTCACCTACTGAGTCATTAATGGGGGTAACAAGTGGCATTCCTACAGGGCCTCATCCCCTAGCTCCACAAGCCTGGAATAATGTATAGCTCTACCTCAAATTTGATAAAAAGGATAAATGCAAGGATCACCTTACTCATGACTGAGTTTGAAATAAGTATTAGCCTGCCCCGGGAGATGTTGCTGTCTATCCAGAAAGATAGGAGCAGATGGCTGCTCCACTGATGCTATAGAGAAGATGGATTCCCTGCTAATTCCTTACATAGTGACTGTTGTTGTTGAGAGGGGGGTGTAGTCACACTGCCTTGGCAGAAATACATTGAAATTCAAAATAACATTGAGCTTCCCAGTTCCCCAGTTTGCTCTGTGAAAGCTGTACCTTTAGACAAACTGGCCAACCCAAGGGGCCATGAAACACCATTAGCTTCTCAGAGAGAAGATACAGTTATGCAAAATGCAGTCTTTCAGGTCTCCTAGAGACTACTTCTGCCACTCAATATGATGGTAGGGGTTAGTGCCTTTGTGCAGCACAGGTCAGAGACCAGAAATACACCCACTGTTGGTTTTGTCACAGCTTTCCAAAACCACAAGAAATACTGCCTGGAAATATCAAGGGATTTAGGAGACAAAGAAATGATAGTGCTTTCCATCCTGAAAAGAATAGGCCAGAAAATAGTAGGGTTTTTTCTCTTCTAATAATGTGTATCAGTCGACAAAAAGGCTATTAACCACCCCATTGAAACTCTTTTTATCTGTCTATATTTAAAGGCTGTGTATGTTGATCAAAGGATGACATAATTAAATGTTCTTCAAATGCTCAAGCCACATTAGCTGAAAGCCTCATTTTGTTCTTGTTGTTGTTTTTGCATTGTATTTCAAACAAATCATGAGCTGATTAATTATTTAGCAAGTACTAACCTCCCAACCATCCCCTGCACACAAAGTGAATCTGATTCAAGCAAATGTCTTTTTGACAAATGGCTCCAGCCTGCCTGATTTATCAGCATGATGTAAATGGGGTACTTTGACAATGTGGCATTGCTTACAGACTTTTCTTTGTGTCGGTGGTCTTATATTCCTGGCTGCTTCCAAGGACGTGGGGAGAAAAGGTTTGGTCTGAAAAGAAAAAATGGAATCTAAATCAGTTTTGAAATATGTGTCTTGATAACACCCATCCCAAAAAAAGCATTAAGACATACAATTTTGGCTGTGCTTTCGCTAGTGACAATCATCTGCCGACTCTAAGGCAAGAAAATCAAGAATGCCATTGCAGTTGTGAGACTATTAAATTACCAACCACAAAATAACTTCTCAAATCATAAATCTCTTCCAGAGAGGCTCATAAGAAGCAAGATTTTACACAGGCCATGATAACATGAGAGTAGGTTAAATTCCACAAGTAAAGCCTTTCCTCCTCCTGTGCAAATGGAGACAGGCAGCCCCACTGTAGGAAGTCATTTCCTACAGCCAGAATCTGTCCTTTACACTCTTGTTCCTGGGGTTTGCAATGCTATTACCTTGGCTGAGATGAAGACCCATTGCCCACGGGACACAGCTTTCACTGCTGTGGGTTGGGTGCAGTGTGCCGTCCAGCCAGGCAGCTACAGAGCGACTCTGACTCAAGCCTCTGGTAGAAGACCATGATTGTCTCCTCTCAAATCTCACCCTACAGCCAGAGCATACAGCGCTACACCTGCAGCTTCCTTCCTGCCCTTCAGCCTTCTCCAACACCACCAACCCCAGCCAAAACCATTATACTTGGAGACTGGGGGCTTCCCAGTAAGAAGGAGCCATTGGCCTTGTTGAAGTCAAGGTCCCTGGCTATGCCATGTGATCTAATGGACTGGAACTACTCTACCCGTTGAGGTATCTCACACAAGGTGGTCTTGGAATGGGAGAGACAACTCTTAAGGTGTCTATGAATTCGCATCCACACTGATTGAGGTAGGAAAATTGCACAGCACAGTTGTCACTGTTGAATAAAGACCAATTATTCTATCAGCACAAATTTTCTTGGCAAGCAGGAGATGAACTTCCTGGAGCAGCCTGCAGACCACGTTGCTCCTTTCTTGCTGTGTCCTGTCAGGTTTACCCAGCAACTGAGGGGTAAATTTAGGATTATGTTGCCTGAGCAGAAACAACAGGGAAAACCTTTTCAAACAGGGCAAAGAATAAGCTTCCCTTTCTGAAGAGGAGACAGTTGAGCAATCCGGGGCTACCTGTGAGTTAAGGTGAATAGCTGAACCACCGCATGTTTAGGAACATTCTTTCTATACCTTCCAAATACCCTCTGTATGGATAGGTGTCTGTTTTGCATATATAAGGCAGACAAAAGGCCAATCCATGAAAGACTGAATAACCTGAATGATTGATCTCATTCCAGTGGCCCCTGGGCGTGTGGCAGAGGGTACTTTTCAGCTCTTTCTAAAATGAGCTTGGCATTAATTGAGTCCCAGACTCAATTCAAGTCAAGGGAAAATCTGTTTCTTCTTAATGACCTCTAATTGTTCTACTTTTTTTCTTCCTTCTGCCTCACTGCTATCTTTGCACAGGTCTCCACTGATTTCTCAAAAGAGAAACTTGAAAGAGTATGACCATCAGTCAGCCCTCACACAGCCTGTGTCTCAGCCATTCCTTCTCTCCTGTCTGGCTGTCAGCACAAGGTCAAACACAGGTTAAAGCAGAACTTACCTTTCATGCTCTCCTTGTCATCCCCTTTCTCATTTGCTGCGAACCTCACTTCTGTGCTGCCCGTAACTCCACCCAAGAACCTGAGCATCTTCTTGCAGACCTTAGACTCTGGCAGTGCCTAAATCTTGCAGGTTGCTTCTGCCTTCATTCCTCAAAGTGTTTGCCTTTCTCAGCCAGCACTATGAGTAAAGTCCATCTCTCCCTGCTTACATCAGCCTTTGCCCCAGCAAATACAAACCTTTCCTACACATTCAGAAGGCTCCCAGAAAGGAACTGCTCCAGCCCTGGCACGGAAAGCCAAGCACAGACCTTAGGATGCTGGTTTGGTACCTAAGTTCAAGATGTTTTTAAGCAGTCCCTTTCACTGCATACTGGAGAATGTCTGACTGTCTTTATGCAATGAGAAGTGATCTGGGCTCCAGCTCCATACCACATGTACGTAGCTGAAACACTCCAGGCCCTTGCTTTTCACCGACTATGCAAGGAAGCAAATCCAAGCATCCTTGGGAAGGAGGCTGTTTGGATCATTCCTGACTGCAGGAGCCATAGGAGTAGCCACAGCTGAAAGCCTGAACTTGTACCTGTGTTGACCCCAGCTGAGATTTCCTCCCTTGGTTTAGAGTCCTTTCCCTCTTGGGGGCAAGAAATCTGATTTGGATGCGCACTGTAGGAAAGCTGTTTATTTTGTCTTTATTGTAACCCAGTGAAGACCCCTTCCTCCAGCTGAACTAACAGATGCAATTAGAAAAATAAAATAAAATAATGTATTTGATCTCCGAGAAAATAAAACATTTTAAAATACTTTTACTTTGTCTTAAATATACAACGACGGGTCTCCAAACTTCTATTCTCTCTGTTCCCATCTGGAGCATCAGATCATAGAATAAATGTGCAAGGAAAATAAAAGTCTCTCTTAACCTCTCAGAACCCTATTTTTTTTTAAAAATACAAAAGGCTGGAAAGGGACTGGGCTTACTCTGTTGTCAAGATAGCAGTATTTTACAAGTACTATTGCCCATATTCATCCTAAGAGAATTGTGAATAAAAATACAGAATCTTATTCATACCCATAGGTGAAAAGATTTCAAGATTTAACATGAAGCATCTCAGCAGCATGGAAACAAATTTGCTACCCTTTCTCAAAGGATTTTATTTTTTTTATCAGCTACAGTTGCCTCAGGATCTCACCGTCCAAGGTACTGTGCAAACATGGAGCAGGTTTCTGCTAGAAAAGATTACTTTAAAGCAGACTGCAAAAGGCAAAGTGTTAAAGGAGGGATATAAGAGGGAAACTGAGGCACAGGGAAGGGTGGTTAGATGTCCAAAAAGGATCCTTCAGCAAATAGGTGGCACCTTGACTCCAGAGCCCCTAAGAACCATCTGAGGACCAGAATCTTGAGAGCATCCTTCCTCTGTCAGGCAGACATGGCAAGGATGAGAAAACCTGTGGCAGATTCCCCTTGCCCATGAGACTTGTTTGGCCTTTGTTCTGTTTGCCAATTTGGAGCTAAAAGCATGAAAGATGAGACCACTGGGAATAACAGTCCAACCCCTGTGCGGAGGATGGGGGGAGGTCAGGCAAATTCTCCTGCAGGACTGCGTGGGGGTAATGGTGGAAGCTTTTTCCCAAGGTCAGAAAGTTGACAAACTGTACCTCAACAAGGCAGTTTACTGGACCAAGACTCTCTCCATTTAGTGGAGATGTGCTCATTGTCTGCCTCTGGCTTCGGGACCACCTGGGATGCCTTCTCCAGACATAATTATTCCTGCATCATTTTTTCCTATGTTACTTGTTTAGGTACTTTGACGACTGCTGGTGAAAATTTTTCCATAAGATACAGACAACATTATTCTTGAAAATATGCTTTTAAGATATTGAAAAGGGTTTATAAATGGAGGGTGATCTTCTGCAGGTGGAGACACAGGGGATGAGGATTTCCTCAAATTTGTCCAGTGATATGCTGGTAAAATAGGAATAAAACAGCATTTTCACTGCAACACATGAATTCAGCTGGTAAAGGCAGAAAAAGACACAGAGTTGGCAGTGCATTTGAATCACAGATTTTTCATTCAGGCCTATTTTTATGAATAGGATGGGTTATTCTCTTCCTTAATGGTTTAAACTTAACCCATGGAGCAGCATTTTAGCATGCAAACATCTTCTGGAAAGAAATTTTTCCATAAACAGCCCCACATTCCAAATCATTTACATCTGAGAAACACATACCATTAGGTCAGGACAAAAAAAAAAACAAAAAAACAAAACATAGAGAACAAGCTCAAAATGTACTGCTAGTTCTGAGATATATGCTGTTCTTCCTAATTATTCTTCTATTTGCAAACATCGTTAGTTGCAAATGCCTCTTTCCCTGGAGTACAGAAACGAGAAGCAAGTCTATTTTGAACAAAAGCAAAAAAACCCAACAGCTACTATATATGAATGATGTTTTTTCTTGAATTCCATCTGCATGTATTGGCAGCATTTCCATAAGCACTTTTTTTTTTTTTTTAATTTCCCTAATTTTCCATTGGGAAAAGAATGCAACTGAATGGGCCTGAGTGCATTAATGGGATTGGAGGCAACTCTTCCTATATTCCTGTCAGATAGAGACACTGAGGGAAAGATATGCAAGTACAGTTCTGTTCCACAGGTTTAGACAATAATAGCTTGATTGAATTTAAAATGCATTTCTTGTTTCTGTACAGTCTCAGCTCCGAAGATGTCATGTTAGGGGCATGGGAACACCTAATCACCCCTGAACATCATCTCCAGCTGTTAGCTTTTAATCTTGTCCTAATTTTGTACTGGTCACTGTCTTGCCAGAATGGCAGAAAAGACATTTTTCCTACAAGGAACCTACAATTTGGGCTACAAATGACAATTTTGGAAGCTTCCATTTTAGAAGCAAAAAGGTTAACCTCACAGAGAAAACATCTGTTCACCCTGGAAAGAGGTCATCGAATGTTTTGAGGACTGCTCCTATTTCAAATGGGTAAACTGTGTACAGTGATCTAAGCCTTTATAATCTTTTCTTGCAATCACTTATGCTATTAAAATCCTGATGTAAAAGACTTGAGAGCTTCTGTCATTGGCTCTCCACTTACAGAAAATGAAGGTGCTGTTCCTTGTTCTTTAAAGAAAAGCATCATTAAACTGTTCTAACATCTTGCAGACCATACTGCAATTCTTTCACTCCCTGAATTAATGGCAAAATGAACAAGGGCAATTTTCAAAAAAAGCTAGGATCATGCAGCATAAGATGCACTTTATTTCTTTGACAAGCATAGTTTATTTTTAATTATTCCTTTTGCGTTACAGTACATTAATAAATGCTCTGGAGTATATTTAATGTAAGTAATGAGATGTTAGTAATACAAGGCTTCACTACAAGCTTCTGATGCTTGCTGACAAAGAGGCAGGGACCTTGGGGGAGATTTTGTTCACTTCCATGGAAATTAGCAGCCCATAAATTAATCAGGTTCTGCCAGAAGGGGGGGACAGCTAATATGAGCTCTCTGAATTTGGGAACCCTTTCCAAGCTAGTATAGAGACTTCTTTGAAATTCAGTGGAGAAAGAGACCGGCTCATCCTTATCCCATCCTGAAAGAGGAAGTTAGACTGCAGAGCCACTAGAAAATACCTCCACTGTGGTTATAGACCCGGAGTGGTGTCATGGGCTAAAACACCGGCCTCTACGGTGCTAACATCAGTTACAGTTAGTGCTCATCAAGGATTGATTATAGTGACAGCAGAAAATCCCCACGCCTTTCCTCCATGGATCCCAGCACAGCAAACTTGTTGTTGGATGAGGAGAGGCTCCAGGGTTGCCCAGCCCCAGGACCTGGGATATCGCTGCTCTGAGGTGACCTCTAGGACAGAAACCTCCAGGATTTCAGCAGGATCTCACTGCCAGATCCCATGGCCCACACCACACACCTCCAGTCACTATTAGCTGGACATGCCACGTGCTGCCAAACCACTATGACTCAAAACAACCACCTTCTGCCCTCTGCAGCCTTCCTGGCATCTCCCCAGCAGAGGAGGAAGAAGGGGAGAGAGGACTGTCCGAAGCAGGGGGAACACACACTGAAGGGAGTCTTGGCCGTAATTTGCAATCCATGCAACAGTACATCAGTCTTTCTTCAGCAGCAATCATGGGATGCCCTAGGGTGGGATGAAGGGAGGGAGACTGCAGTAATAGAAGGAAAATTAAAAGGAGATGGAGAACAAGCAGGAGAACAACTCTGAGGTTGAATTTCTAGTCACAAGGGAGATAAATGACAGCCTTCTGCTTAATGCAGACAGCAAGGCACTGAACTCAAAATGGAAACAAGCTGGATAGAGCCAGCGTCAGGCACACCAACCTCCTTATCTTCGAGCTAACGTGATTTGATTTCCACCAGTGATGGAGGAGTTTGACACACTTCTGTGGGGATGGATGCACCTTCAGCTTAACAGCCATTGCTTCGGCTGCGGGACTCCTGCATTGGCTCACTTTCAGCTCCACTTACACAAGTTAGTTCTTGTGCTGAGATGAGTCAGGGTTGTATTTCAGGGTGGAAGGGTCCATTTTAAATCCCCTCATCTTGTATTTCATGATCCCTGGGAATCTATTTAATTATAACCTCATCCACTGAAGGCTGGTGCACGTATAACCTCATCCACTGAAGACTGGTGTTTGTACAGCACCTAGCGTGTTAAAGTTGTCATCCATGAGCAGATATCCTAACAACTGCCACGTGCCAGCACCAGCAATGACTGTACAAGCTAGCAGTTCTGGTATGAGTTTCTGAAGAGTACAAAGGAAAAATGCAGTTGATGGCATAAACTTCTGGTAAAATACTTTCTACTAGCCCCCTCGCAAAAAATGCAGAGGTTTTCTGTTACCCTCCTTCATTCCCCTGGGACAGATCTGTGAAGGGGCTAGTATAGCCAGTTATCTAACTGAAGAATATCCATCATAGAATCATAGAATGGTTTAGGTTGGAAAGGACCTTGAAGATCATCGAGTTCCAACCCCCCTGCCATAGGCAGGGACACCTCCCACTAGACCAGGTTGCCCAAGGCCACGTCCAGCCTGGCCTTGAACACCTCCAGGGATGGGGCCTCAACAACCTCTCTGGGCAACCTGTTCCAGTGCCTCACCACCCTCAAAGTGAAAAACTTCTTCCTAATGTTCAATCTAAACCTGCCCTCTTCCAGTTTGAAGCCATTCCCCCTTGTCCTGTCACTACATGCCCTAGTAAAAAGTCCTTCCCCAGCTCTCCTGTAGGCCCCCTTTAGGTACTGAAAGGCCGCGATAAGATCTCCGCGGAGCCTTCTCTTCTCCAGGCTGTACAGCCCCAACTCCTTCAGCCTCTCCTCATAGGAGAGGTGCTCCAGCCCTCGGATCATCCTCGTGGCCCTCCTCTGGACACGCTCCAACAGGTCCATGTCCTTCTTATGTTGGGGACTCCAGAGCGAAATGGAGTCCATCTCCCATCCTCCATCTCCCTCACCAACCAATTCAGTCTGATTTCTTGAACTGCATAAGCAAGATCCCTCACTAATTGCAGTTAAAATCAGTCACAAAGAGAAGGCAATCACTCAAGACAAACTCAGGGCACAGACTTTCATACACTTCATGTCTTCCAATGCAGCAAAGTGCCTCTGTTTGGAAAAAAAAAAAAATAAATAAAGAAGCCCTCTTAACTGCAGGATAGTTCAGAGCAATCACGTTAGAAAATCATTTTGCACGTCTGGCAGCTGCCAGTTTTCTACCAGGCAGGAAGTGGGAGATGCAGAATTAGTTCCTAAATGTCTGCTGTTAAATTATTTCCATCCAATATTTCTCATACCAGCACGAAGAAGTCTCCTCTGCTCTCAGTTTGTTTCACTGAGACACAGACCTGACTAATGTCCCCAGCAAGTGTTGCGGCATTGAACAGACTGCAGTTTGGGGAGGGCTTTGGAGGCAGTGGATGGCAGGGAGAAGAAAAACTTTGCCTTCAGCTTTTGGAGAGAAAATGTGTGTGTGAAGCAGCAAATTATACATAGCACTTTGTTGTGCAAGATTCCCTACCTAATTCCAAATTTTAACATGATTTACATGACCTGCAATGTATTTATAGGAGACAGTACACTTTTTCTTACTTCTGATTTTGAGGTAATTATGTTTATGTTTGAAGTAATTATGTTTAAAGTGGAAATACTGTCCTTTATATAACTTCTAGCAATAAAAATAATGTATAACAAAATAATCCTAAATTAAGATGAGAAAAAAAGTCAAACAAGAAGCAGGCTAAGGGACATCTTCTCCGTGGAAGGATATTACACCCAAGGGCCAGATTCACAGACTCCAGGGGACCAAAAGGGCCAAATTCTCCTCCTCTCCATAAATGCTGTTTGTGTCATTGTAGCATCCCTAAGGGGACTGCTAAATGCTGTTGAATAGCAGGTATGGATTTCCCTCACATGGAAGACAACCAGCAAAGATCCCATCCTCCTCTCCCTACGCACACCCCTCTCCAAGGTGCAGCTGTGGAGGAAGAAGTGGCACTGCAACACATGCAAGGCTGTGAGGTGCTGTGCATTAATTAAAATAGCCCTGAGGGGACTATTTCTATATGAGGGACACTGATGTCATTAATGTCTCTCCTTTCCAAACATCATCCGTCCCAGCACAGCCCTTTCTGTCCCCTACCCAGCATAAACAAGGTCCTCCCACTTTTGTTTTCCTGTCCTCAGACCACAAACCGCCTCCAAGGTCTCAGATCATACTGTGCAGATACACATTTAGGTGGGAGGAGAATTAAATACAAAATATCATTTTCCACATTAAAGTACATCCAGGCACACCAGAAACAGACTTGGAGGCACCTAAAGCACTGCGCTGGAGAGACACGGTGACGTTTGGTAACTTCCAAAGGACCGGTTGAGCTCAGGTTATATGTGCAGGTTCCTGACCCTGAAATTCAGCAAAAGCAAAACTGCTTTTCTTGAACTGGGGCTTGAATCCTGTGTCACAGGATATAGCCCTGGAGGGATTTGGAAACAGAAGGTGATGCTGTGATGAGCATTTCCAAGTCCCAGGCATAGATAACCACACTGCAATCCTGTCTAACAGAGTCACTGCTCCAAGTGTCCTACGATTTTATTCATCAGTGCTTGGCTTTTGGAGAGCTTCTGTGAGAGATTTCTCCATGGTGACATGCAATTAGCTCTAAAGTCCTGTTGCAGTTCTCTGTCTTGCTGGAGAAAAGATGAGCCCAGAATGATACTGGTTGAATGATATTCAGTGACTCTCATATTCAGTGAAATTTAGCAGCGGGGTGAGAAATTTGGTTGATTCCCACTTGACTACTAATGCGTCCAGTATAAACACGTTTTTAAACCCTGCTGTGACTTTCTGAATAATAATACATCAAATACTTTTTTGTTTTTAAACAGCATTTAAGGCATCCTCTATTTGGTTTTAAAAGCAAGCAAGAAACTGACTAAAATGCAGAGGCTTTCAATTCTGTGATTTAAAAGCAATAAAGAAATGAAAGAGTAAAGATCGTGTGTAGACCATACAGTTAAGCTTAAAAGCTTTGCATAAAAGCAATAGCACAGCATCACATTGTTGTATTATATAGTACTAGACAGGTACAGACCCTCCAGTCAGGAAAACTGAAGAACCTTCTTTGTCATAGCTTGGTCTATTGTTGACACCTATATGATGAAAGAAACTGCATGATTGTGTATACACATGATTTGAAGGAAGGAATTAGTTCCCTCCTGGATCTGCTGGGAAAAGGTTGTACCCCCATCTGCATTGACCATAGTCCTACGTTCATATCTTGCAGCTGTTGTTCTTAGTCCTTATCTCAGACAGAAAAGAAAACCAGGTTTGAATAAATCCCCTCCAGTTCATAACTTAGAAATATATTACACATTCTTCACACACTCAGTAAGAGGATTCCAGTGTAGCCTGATTGCTCTTGCCATCATTTGAGCAACAGGTCAAGGATTAAATATTCCAGATCTCAGACTTTCTACTTTCTAATTCTGCCACTGATTTATTTCACATCATAATCTCATTTCTCTGCCACAAAGAAGAGTTGTCCCTGACTAAATCCATCCTTCTAAAGCCTTTTGCAGTTCCCTCATCCCAGACTTAATACAGACATGAACATGTGTATGTGTCTACAATAAGACAAGTGTGTCATTCAAAGCTGACTTTTCATGGTAGACCTCTGGCCTTGCTAGCATCCTTGGTTCAGCTCACTCTGCAAAAAACAGCCTGCGCTGTCTCTAGAGAAGACCTGATTTACAGTATTTTAACTCCAGCCACTGGATAACACTGAGCATGAAATTCGTATCAACCAAGATGTAGCAATAACAAACAGGACGTCTTACACA
Organism: Anarhynchus alexandrinus; assembly: GCA_008711295.1. Classification (NCBI taxonomy): domain Eukaryota; kingdom Metazoa; phylum Chordata; class Aves; order Charadriiformes; family Charadriidae; genus Anarhynchus; species Anarhynchus alexandrinus. The sequence continues at coordinate 1,113,984 of VUYV01000011.1, read as the reverse complement.
ACTGTGATTTTTCTGCCTGGCTTTCACAGAGCTGTCTGGTGGGGTTTTTTGATGTTTTTCTTTTTTTCCTATACAATTATATAGATGCAGGCACCCAGGAGCAATTTGAATTCCTCAAGTTCCTGAGCACAGTCAGGTGCTTAAACATTCGAATGACCTCCAGTGGAGAAGTGATTAAATTCCCTGAAGGAAAATGTACCTTGTTATGCCAGGTAAAGAGACAATATGATTGGAAAGTTGACACCAAATTCTAGGCTCCTTGGTTGCCATGATACCTGACTGATAATGCTGTCATTTCCCCTGTTTAAATCTAAGGCTTGCTGCTCACCTTCATCAGCGCTGGTATAATTTTCGTTTTCTTCATTTCACTTAGGAAACAACTTCAGCATTTATCACATCTTTCATTGCACATGGTTGTAGACCTTGAAAATCCGGCTGTACCCAGAGGATCTAAATGTGTTTTGAACAGCAACTCAGTGCTGTTCAGCCTGAAAGGCAGGCAGAAATTATAGGCACCAGGAATATATGGAAGACTAACATATTGCATGTGTACGGCCATCCTCATTCAATCAAAGAATGATCATTGATTACCATAACCTTACTGCCCACCCTGCAACAACCGGGGGTGTAACATGATCTCTGTTTCAGAGAAAGGGAAACTAAACCACAGGAACTGATTGATGGCACATGAAAAGTCTGAATCAATGCTGTGACTGAAACGTAAATTGCTAGGTTTTAGTCCATACTTATATTTTTTTTAAAATCAAACATTTCAAAGAAAATTAAATAATATTGAAAAACTGAGGCCACTAGTACACAATTAATAATGTCTTAATATAAAAAAATTATGAAGTTCAAGTGAAATATTTCCATAAAGACCATTATCAAATACAACATGGGAGAGAAGAAGGGAGGAAATGAGTGGGGTTTTTTTCAAATTTGTATCATTCCCTGGTGTATTGGCAAGATGCAAGAATGCTTCACATCAGAGCTGAAAGAAGGAAGATGCTTGTCACAGAGCAACGGGGTGGTTAGGGGAACCCACAATAACTGAGTTACTGGGCAATTTAGAGACTGGGAGACTTTCCATTGGTCAGAAGCAAGAAGCAGTATCTGTGGTCTTTCCTGCAATGGGCATAGGTAGATAATGAGATTGTCCCAGGCAGCAGCTGTCAGTGTGAGCCTTTGATGATAGCGAGGAGATGGCAGTGGACATGTAGACTCAAACCATCTACAACACCTTCCTTTGGGAGCCCCTAGACTTGTCTCCAGTAGTCCCCAAAACTGTGATTGACAAGTGCCAATGCTCCTTTTGCTGCCATGGCAGCTGAGTACTAGAAAGGTTAAATGATTTGTGTAGGATGGGACAGAGGATTTTAGCTCACCTTTGATGCCTTTTATGCACATGATTGTAGCCCCAAGAGCTTCTGCTCTGATGTTCTGTGTCCCTGGATCCCTCCTGCCCTACCTTTACTTCATGTGAGACTTCATCCTTCACTAAACCTCAAAGTCAGGGGGACACCAAGACCCCTGGAGAGGAGACCTGTAAGCAAGCAAATCATGTCAGTTAACTTCAATCACAGAATCAATGAGGACCTCTCAGGAGCTCCTGCCAGACATTCACCCCATCACCTACTCCCTCCCTCCATGTAGGCAGAGCTGGTAGCAACTAAGCTGGAACAAGATGAAATGTTACTTGAGCTCCATGTCTATGCACCAGCAGAGAGGTCATGCTGGACAATGAGGTCTCTGGCTGAGTCACAGGCAAGATTCATCTCCTACACAGGTGAGAAAGGAGTGTGAGCTGAAGCCAAAAATACCCCATATGACTCCACGTTTCAGAGCAATTCTGAATCTGATACACAAGCCTCCCTGCTCATTTCCCTCTTTCTCTTTTTTTCTTACCCAATTAGCACCTTATTAACCATTTACCTGATCTCAGCCATATTTAGCCCCTCATTACGTGACACACAGCTTGGTAATCATCACTGCAGGGGCTTCTGCAGATGTTCTACAGAAAAATCCAGCTCCTCCAGCCATGACCCTGAGTTCTTCTAGAGATGATTTCTTTGTTATGACTTTGTACATATGCAAACAGCCACAAGCAACATAATCCATTTTCGAGTTGTATTTCCTTGACGACAGAAGTGCAGCCACCTGTGCTGCAGAAGGAAGGAGCATATAACTGGGGATATTGGAACACCTTTCGATTTATCAGTACTCATGTTTCCCAATTCATAATTTTTCTACCTCATCTACTTAGACTGGTGCTAGCAGCACAGATTTATGTTCCTTCCATTGGTTCCTACCTGAGCATTTAAGTGCTGTCTTTTAGGACCACAACATTGAGCATTTCTACAGGTTGAAGACAGTGCTGATATGGACCGTGTTCCACCATTGTGCAGGAGCTCAGGAGAGGAAATAGAACAAGTTCTGGAGAATTTCCTAGCGTAAAGTGGGTCAAAAGTGCTTGCCATTTTATTTTTTTTTAAAGGAACAAAATGCAGGGTATAATCCTTGAAATAAATGTCCCGCAATCTCTGCCAGCTGTTTGTTTGGAGGTCTTCCACAGTCATTGGTCATCCATTCCAGCAAAAGCAGACTGAGAAAGAGAAGATGAGAAAGCCTAAAGCCCACAGATGAGCAACAGCTGTCAACATTTCTCAAGACCTTATGTCAGAATATGTTTATTTATCACCATGCATGTGAATCGCATGTAGATCAATCTGAAAATGAAGCCTGCTTCATGGTCAGGAGATCAGCAGAGAAATTCCTCAGTTTCCCAGGAAGGCCGCTCTCTATGTACATGTAGTGTTGGCACTCACTATCAACTACTTCTTGGTGAGGGGTTTCCTGGAGAAACATCAGGCATAAAGCTATTGCTCTGAGACACGTACACCTAAAAGCAGTAGACAGTAAAGCACAGTATGATGCAAAGATGACTCTTTACTCATTTCCAGACTGAATTTGAAGTCCTTGTACCTGCATACAAAATAAGAAACCATCACACCTTCAGAGTCCAACTCTGTCCACCGAGTTACTGAACTTTGGACCTCCAGAGATTTGTCTCATGCAAACTTGGCCATGTCCAGGGGGGAATACAAGATCTGTCATTTTCTAATGCTGTTCTCTATATACAGCAACTGTTTTCTGATGCGATGTATCAAGGGGAAAAAAGAATACAAACTGAAAAAAAGAGAAAATAATACATATATAGGAAACAAAGGAAAAAGAGGATAATAGTTAATAGATCATTATTTAATCAACAGAAAGCTGACTATATGTTACAGCCACAGATTTGTTACATTACTCAATTGGTTCCTGGGGTTCTTAGAGTCACAATAAATCAAAATATGATACCATAGCCACCTGAAAAAAACATCATTAGGACAGGTATTGGTGTATATATATTTGAAACAGCCAATTTAGACTAGCTAATCTGCTTTACAATACGGAGAAACCCAGGGGTGAGGAAAATCCTTGAGAATGCAAAATAGGGATTACCCGTTGATAGCAAATATTTCTGTCCTGCCCCCACACACAGGGCAGCTAACCTGAGAGTCGATTGCCACAATTCCAGCAACTCATGAATAAAGTATTATGGTATGAAATATTCAGGAGTATATGGGTTAATAATGCCAGTACAAACCAGGAGAGACAGCCCCGCATTCATCATTTGCTAATGTTCAGCCTTGAGCCAGACCAGAGTGGGAGACACAAGATAAATGACAAAGAGCCAGACAGTTTCGTAGTTAAAAACATGATAACTTACCACAGTCTTCCACTGGTGTTGAGCTGGAAAGGAGGGAAGATGATTTATTGACATTATCTCAGTTTATTTTTGTTTAAAAGCCTGGCAATGGAGAGTGAAGTGATACTGAAAAAGACCGTGCAGGGTCCTGGTAGGAGACTTGATATATCCTTCTAAAATAGAGTTAGCAAACGTCTGTGCAGTCTTTCAAGCAAAATGGTGAGCAAGGAGGGAAGTGATCTTTAACTGAAGTCTTTTACTGATGCTTTCACCCCTATGGGGTATGTACAAGTGAGAAAAACAGTGAAATGGGTTAGTGTGAGGGCACGCTAAAGTCAACCCTTTCTTCAGGGTACCAAGCTGGAGATGCTGTATCGTGTCATCTATGACTTTTGCTGTCCCTGTCAATTGTTTGGGTGAAATCTGTGTCCCCCAGCATCCAGACAGAGATCACATTTGACAGGTTATTGAAGGAAAACCAAAGGGAAGGGAAGTGAGCTTGGCATCAGGCAGACCTTCCCACCGGCACAAAGTTTTACAGTTCATTTTTGCTTCCCTGAGAGTCAACTCTTGGTTTTCTTTAAAATAGTCCATATAAACTTTTAGACTCCAGACTTACCTGAGAACAACCTCCAAAAAATGACACAGGTCCTAGGGAGTCTCTTGTAAAAGGTGGTGAACAATAAACATTCGTGAGGGAAAATGCTGAGAAATGGCTAAGTAGAAGGCCTTAGCCTTGGTCACACAGGCAGAGTATGAGAAGACAGTCTGAGGTGGAAAAAACTCCTTTGACTCACTGCTTTCTTGGTAAGCCATCTCCCAGTGCCTGGTACTGGGGGCAAGCACAGACTAGGAAGGCAAGCCAGAATCAGGAGACAAATTAGTGGGGAAGAGGATGTAATACATTCTTTAAGTCCCAAGAGGACTTCATATGGAGTAACACAAAACCCCATTTTCTGAAGATGAAGCATTTCAGGCATTTTACTGTTGTTATTTTTTTTAGAAAAGAAGAAAATATCTGAGTTAAACCTGCTCAATTTATCTTGTTCTGTTCAAATACAGCAAAAGGTTTATGTAAATTCGTTATTTTCTCTAGAAGTGTCATCTGGCTTTGCTTTTTATTAAATATTAATACATTTGTCTAGGGAAAAAATTTACATTCCTTCCTTGGCAAATCCTCCGGAAGTAGAAAGTTAAACTGGAGGAATTAGAGCTAGTATTGTCTTCTGGGGAATCTCATCAGAGCAGATCCTTTTTCTGGGCTAACTTTCATTACGTAAAAGCTTTTCTGTGCTTTCCACAGTCACAGTAGGAAAGAGGTGAAGCAATAAAGTGAGTACAGGCACTGCCCATGGAATCAGAGCTTACAGCTAATCTTCTCTTTGCACTGAGAGCAGGGAGGAGGGGAGGTCAAGATGCAGTTTTGTAGTCCCTTGCTCTGTTGTTTTAATTTGAGTGATAACCTGGAACTTTCTGCTTTGGAAAATGTGGAAATATCAGATTATTCCCACACTTTCTTTCCTTCCTTCTCCATGACTAAATAGGAAATGGCCATGGCTCTGTGGACTCCCTTCCTTCACCGTCCCTTGATATCCCTTGGCACCACACTTACTTGCTGGACACTTGGAGGGGTAGATCCCTCTCCACGTATTGGCCACGCAGACATTCAGGTTTTGCTCAGATGCCCTCGACAGCATTGGGGTTGGATTCATTATCCACCCATGGGGAAACTCAACAACATTCCCGCATGCTCATCCCTTCCCCAAGCCAAGCTCCACCTTGCTCCTGATGGGCACTCCAACATTTCACCAGGCTGCGTTTCTCAGTGCCACGCTTACCCTCACCTGTCATGCTCTGTGCCATCCTGCTCCTCCCTGGCCTTTGGCCAGCACTGGGACAGAGAAGGCCATGGCCTTCTCTGCCTTTTATTTATTTTTTAAGTTCAAAACTGTGCATTTTCAGAGTCTGAATCCAAGATTTGCTATTATCCATTTGCAAAA